>JACEEZ010003481.1:0-20000 GCA_016584305.1 Chionoecetes opilio | reverse complement strand
ATATTAGTATGTGTGTGTGTGTGTGTAGTTTTTGTTGGAAGGTTTGGATGGGGATGGGGAAGGTGGAATGGAGGAGATAGGGAGGTGGTGGAGTGTACGGGAAGGTGGATGAAGAGGGAGGTGGAGTGTACGGGGAAGGGATGGGAGGAAGGGGTGGAGTGTACGGGAAGGTGGATGGAGAGAGGAAGGCAGGTGGGGGAGTGTACGGAAGGTGGATGGGAGCAGAGGAAGGGACGAGGTGGAGTGTACGGGAAGGCTGGAGGAGAGAGGAAGGGAGGTGGTGGAGTGTACGGGAAAGGGGATGGAGAGAGGAAGGGAGGTGGTGGAGTGTACGGGAAGGGGGTGGGGAGAGGAAGGGAGGGTGGTGGCAGTGTACGGGAAGGTGGATGGAGAGAGGGAAGGGAGGTGGTGGAGTGTACGGGAAGTATGGATGGAGAGATGAATGGTTGGTGGAGTGTACGGAAGGTGGATGGAGAGAGGAAGGGAGGTGGTGGAGTGTACGGGAAGGTGGATGGAGAGAGGAAGGGAGCGTGGTGGAGTGTACGCGAAGGGTGGATGGGTGGATGACGAGAGGAAGGGAGGTGGTGGATGTACGGGAAGGTGGATGTAGAGAGGAAGGGACGAGTGGAGTGTACAGGAAGGGATGGAGAGAGGAAGGGAGGTGGTGGAGTGTACGGGAAGGTGGATGGAGAGAGGAAGGAGGTGGTGGCAGTTTACGGGATGGTGGATGGAGAGAGGAAGGTACGAGGTGGAGTGTACGGAAAGGGGATGGAGAGAGTGAAGGGCGGTGGTGGATGTAGGGAAGGTGGATGGAGAGAGGAAGGAGGTGGTGGAGTGTACGGGTATGGTGGATGGAGAGAGGAAGGACGAGGTGGGAGTGTACGTGAGGTGATGGAGAGAGGAAG
Source organism: Chionoecetes opilio (assembly GCA_016584305.1). Taxonomy (NCBI): domain Eukaryota; kingdom Metazoa; phylum Arthropoda; class Malacostraca; order Decapoda; family Majidae; genus Chionoecetes; species Chionoecetes opilio. The sequence continues at coordinate 19,095 of JACEEZ010003481.1, read as the reverse complement.
GGAGGTGGTGGAGTGTACGGAGAGGTGGATGGAGAGAGAAGGAGGTGGTGCGGAGTGTACGGGAAGGTGGATGAAGAGTGTGTGTGTGTGTGTGTGTGTCGGCAGGATGTGTGGGTGTGCTGAACGGGATTGGATGGGAAGGAAGGAGTTAAGAGCGGAAATATGGGGGGTTATTAGAAGGGAGGGGTGAGAGAAGGAAAGGAAGGGCATGTAAGGGAAGATAAGGGAAGGAAAAGGAAGATAAGAAAGGGAATGAAAGAAAGAAGGAAATAAACACAAATAGAAGGGAAAAGGAACGGAAATTAAATAAGAAGGAGCAAGGAGAAAGCCACCCCCCCCCCAAAAGTTGCAAAAAGGAAAGTTATGCAATAAGTATGTATTGTCACATCCTCCTTTCCTTCACTCCTATGATAAATTATATTACAATTATATTACACTATCATAACCACAACACACAAAATGCAGGTATTGCCTACGTGAGGAAGTCCAAAGGACAGCGATAACGTGCACCCCCCCTAACATCAGAAGTGCGTCCCTCACCCCCCTCACCACACACACGGTGAGAGGCAGGAGGTGGGGTGAACTGGGGGACAGGGGCGGGCTTTTGGGGAGAGCGGGGGGTGTGCGGAGGGGGGTGCTACTCGCACAAGCTTCAGCAGACACACCACAACACCCACCAATGTCTCCCCGCACACAAGATATCCCGTTAAGTAGTTCCTATATACTACATACCAAGACCAAAGGAGAGATTGGCCTTCCTCCCTTGGCCTTGCTACACACTGTTTCACACACAGGTAAAAATGACGAGGACTGTGCGGTCATTGTCTGAGACCACTGGACTAGTTTTTCCTGCCTATAAAATTCAGTACTTTTTAGATGGAGGTAATCTACACTCTTCTCGCCTCCGGTACCAAGTTCAAATGACTAACATCTAGAATTCTTAGTTATTTGCTATACGAGACCTAAACATATGTGAATTTCTGTTATGCTATATTTCTGCACTATTTAGTCCTTATAATGTAAAACAGTTGCTAAATACTGCACTGATTCCGCTTAGTACTACAAACACGCGTAGTACACCTGCCTACCGTGTTCCTTTCATGTGAGTTTGATAGACGCTAAGCATAACTTCCCTCGCCCCCCTCCCTTCATTGGCCTGCGGGAACGGAAGATGGACATCAATGGGGAGTTTCGAGCTAAACCGCAGATGATCTCTCGCGCATCTCACATCCTCTGCTCTGGAGGCGAAGATCTATCATTTACCGTAAATTCTCTGTATCCTTCTTTGGGACATATCAGTAATAACCTGCAATACAACACTGAAACAGTTCTTAATTAAAAAATGCAGTTTATCATTTTATTTGTCTGCACTTTGTGAAAATATGCCAAAACAATGAATATATGAAAACTCAATTCTTTAAAAATCGTCTTCATAAAAAAACACAAGTTCAGCAGAATGAGCTTAGGAAATATCTACTTGTATGGTAAGCATCACTGAGTAACCTATTTTGGGTGTATAGTCTCTCTTACGACGAACATTTAACCAAAACAGAGTGTGGCGTTCAGCATCTCCACAGAAACCATCCCGCCGGCAGGATCTGCTATCACCACTTTCCTGTGACACGACACGGGGAGGACCAGCTCAGCGCCGCCCGCTCCTTACCTCACAGCTCATATCACTTGATACTCCTAACTTCTCAATACCACAGGCTACATGTCATCCTAACTATCATCACCCGCTTATCTCATCACACTCTCTATCTCTACTGGAATATTCGTGGCATCCGCTCCCACATACCGTTCCCACATAAAGAAGACTTTCGTTCCTTATTTCGTGCTTTGACTGTGACTTTGTGTTGTGTTGGGGCGGAGCGGAGTGGCGCGTGTAGTTACGTGACAGACGTGCAGTCACTATGTACTGTGGGTAGTAGTAGTTGGGTAATAAAGCCGTGCACAGCAGTAAATGTCTCCTTGCAGTCTTCCGTCTCCTCCATAGCCCCGAGCCGTTAGTGTGACGAAGTTTGAGAGGGGTGGGTTGCCCCCACCCTCCTTCGTTACAATAGGATAAACCAGAGGACATAGGGTATTCAGAGGAAGGGTTGATTGATTGATTCAGAGGGAAAGATTGAGGTGGAGGGGCTTAGAGTTCGCGGCGGGGAAATAGTAAACAAGACCATGTATTGTCTTCGATAGAGGACTGTTCGTGAGTGCCAAGCACTTAAATACTTCTTGGTTAAATGTTCGTCGTAAGAGAGACATATACACCAAAATAGGTACTCAGTGAATGCTTACATACAAGTAGATATTTCCTGAAGCCTCATTCTGCTTGAACTTGTGTTTTTAAAAAAAAGGGACGATTTTTTAAAGATTGAGTTTTCAAGTATTCAATTGTTTTGCCAATATTTATCCCAAGTGCAGACAAATAAAATGATAACTACATTTTTTATTAAGAACTGTTCAGTTGTTGTATTGAAGGGTAATTCTGATATGTCCAAAAGTACAGAGAATTTACGGTAAATGATAGATCATTCAGGCCTCCATGAGCAAGATGTGACAGCTGAGACGAGGCTTGAGGTGAGCTTTACTTGATAAACTCCCTGATTCCGAAGTAGAGACCAATACAAGCTAAACTGATTGTTTACTAAGGAATGCTTTACATATAGTTAAAGATAATTCCTGAACCTATTTCTGCTTATGAAATATAGATAGTTTATAAATATATATAGTGAAAATAGAAATATTTATAAAGGAACTTGAGTATTAGATTAATTAGTATTTGAATAATATTTATCAATATATAGAAAATAAATGATAACATACATTTTTATTAATACTTCTATCAGTTGATAATTATTAGAAGATAATTTATGATTATAGTCCAAGAATTACAGACAAATTTAATTAATATAAATATAGATCATCAGCCTGACAGAAGCAGAGGACTCAAGAATCTTGACGTTAGACGATGACACTGAAAGCGGCGTTATCTGAGCCAATTGGGGAGTTTTCTAATAAGCTCACGCTCAAGCCTGTCTCTCAGGCTGTCACATCCTCTGCTCTGTGAGCTGAATGATCTATCATTTACCGTAAATTCTCTGTACTTCTTTGGGACATATCAGAATTACCCTTCAATACAACAACTGAAACAGTTCTTAATAAAAAATGTAGTTTATCATTTTATTTGTCTTCACTTGATGAAAATATTGGCAACACAATTGAATACTTGAAAACTCAATCTTTAAAAATCTCCTTTTCATAAAAAAAAACACAAGTTCAAGGTCAGAATGAGGCTTCAGTAAATACTACTTGTATGGAAGCCCAGTCACTGAGTACCTATTTTGGGTGTAATATGTCTCTCTTTGACGGACGAATTTAACAAGAAGTAATTTAAGTGCTTGGCACCTCAAGAACAGTCCTCTATCGAAACATGCATGGCTTGTTTACTCTTCCCCTCGCCGCGAACTCTAAGCCCCTCCACCTCAATCTTTCCTCTGAATCATCAATCAACCCTTCCCCTGAATACCTATGTCCTCTGTTTATCCTATTTTAACGAAGGAGGGTGGGGCAACCGATCCCTCTCAAACTTCGTCACACTAACGGCTTGGGGCTATGGAGGAGACGGAAGAACTGCAAGGAGAAATTTACTGTTGTGCACGGCTTTATTACCCCAACTACTACTACCACAGTACATAGTGAATGCACGTCTGTCAGGAACTACAACGCGCCCACTCCGATCCCCCCAACACAACACAAATCACAGTCAAGCACGAAATAAGGGAGACGAAAGTCCCTTCTTTATGTGGGACGGTATGTGGGAGCGGAATTGCCACGAATATTCAGTAGAGGAATAGAGAGTGTGATGAGATAAGCGGGTGATGATAGTTAGGATGACATGTTGCCTGTGGTATTGAGAATTTGGAGTATCAGTTATATGAGCTGTGAGTAAGGAGGGGGGCGCTGAGGCTGAGTTGCCTACCCGTGTGGTGTCTACAGGAAAGTGGATGATAAACAGATCCTGCGGCGGGATGGGTTTTCTGTGGAGATGCTGAACGCCCGACACTCTGTTTTGGGGGGGGGTTAAATGTTCGTCGTAAGAGAGACATATAACACCAAAATAGGTACTCAGTGAATGCTTACTTACAAGTAGATATTTCCTGAAGCCTCATTCTGCTTGACTTGTGTTTTTTTTCTGAAAAGAACGATTTTAAAGATTGAGTTTTTCAAGTATTCAATTGTTTTTGCCAATATTTTCACCAAGTGCAGACAAATAAATGATAAACTACCTTTTTTATAAGAACTGTTTTTCAGTTGTTTTTTGTATTGAAGGATTAATTCTGATATGTCCCAAAGAAGTACAGAGAATTTAACGGTAAATGATAGATCATTCAGCCTCACAGAGCAGAGGATGTGAATATGCCGCGAGAGACATCGGGGCGGTTTAGCTTCGAAAACTCCCCATTATCTTAAACTCGAGAAAATGCCAGGGTCGCTGGCAGTTTTTTAACTAAAAGGTTGTCTACCCTACTGTGTTTTGGCTCCGTGACTAAATTTTTCAAAAATAATTCGCGATAAACATGATCACCCCCTCGAATACCAAAAAATATAGTTCTTCTGTTTTTCTATAATATATGGAGATATGCATTTGAGGAACTTCATAATAGCAATTTTTAAAGCAAAAATTTCTGCCTCAGTAGCAAAGTTTTAAAATATTTTTTTTCATGTATATTTTGGGTGTAAAATTTTGGGCGAGTTTAGCTGTTTTCTAAGGGCAGTACTGCTGATCTGGCAAACGTTGTCAAAATACAAAAGCAATGCCTTGGAAAACAAGAAAAAGAATGCCCAAATCGGCTTGTTGCTGCGACAAAGTAGGTTATAATTGCGGGGGGGCACGCCCCGGCTGGGGGGGGGGGGAGGATTGTGGCGGGGAGATTGAATCAAAACATTACGACTTCACGCTCGACCATGCACTTCCAGGGTTTCTATTGATTGATACACAAAAATAACAGGAAAAAAATGACTGCCCAGGTATAGATAAAAATTTTTTAAACTTCGTTATTGCTATATAAAATCATAGAGTAGCATTTTTTCCCCCTCCTCAATATAACCTGCTTGGTTTTTGGTTAATACAAGTTTTTCGAATCAGGCACCTATACAATTACATGTAGCAGAAAATCGTTCTTAATATTATACTTTTGGTTTTAAGTGCAGTGGAATAAGCCCATATTTTTCTTTCAAGTTGACCAACTTTTCACCAAATTGTGAGTTAAAACTGCCAGCGACCACTGGCATTTCGGAGTTGCAGTTCTCTCTAATTCAAAACATTGTCGCGTGTGCAGTCCAGGGCAGAGATGCTCGAAAGAGTTACGGGCCCGTAAGTACTCCCCTAAGGGACTTTTACTCGTAGCGCCTCTAAGGGAGATGCTCAAACCATTTTTTCACTTGCTACGGGACCGCGAGGCTAAGGGTGGTCGGGAGCACCCTTAACTCCTAAGGGAGTGAAATTTGAAGCGGCTAGACGTCAACAAACAATAAATTACAAGTTGTATCACTATACTTTATGTTTATTGTGTATTATAGAGCCATTTCATGCTTGCCTGTTTGAAATGTGATGTGTTTATTGCTTCATTGACTCCATATATATCATATTTAACATACAATACCTATAGTACTTGTAATAAATTCATATCAGGGCAAACCTATATATTAAATATATATATCGGTCGACTTCTTGAATCAAAACGTATAGTTCATCATACAAGTTTGGCCGCTATAATGATCCGGTGGTGGTGGTGGTATCAAATGTCTGACGTACTAGTACACACGCACGTATACACACAAGCAAGGATATTATAAAGTTATACTATCCTTGCACACAAGTGTCACGTGTGTCACAGTGAGGCGTTAGCCCCCCGTGTGTCTTGTCTGACCTAAAGAGCGAACGCGCAGTTCTCGTCCACTATAACAGAGTACCGCCAGGGCACGGATACGGCATACGTATGTCGCGGGCCAGCAGTGGTCTATAGATACTAATTTCGGGCACGCTAGACTCGAACCTATGATCAGCGCATCAAGGTATACCCTGGGTACGTCTCTGTAGTAATCAGTGGGAGAATATTACGCTGAAAGGCTAATGTGGCAGCTATGTATTATCGTAACATTCTGGCGATAGTGAGCTAAATCGGCCCTATTTCGGAAATCAGCCAATCTTAGCTCAACACCGGCAAACATAGTTTTTAGGTTTAGGTTAAGTTATATTTAGGTCTGGTTTAGGTTAGGTAAGGTTTATGATAGGTTTGTGTTAAGTTTTGTAGAGTTATTTAGGTTAAATAAGCGTCCGCGGGACGATTCCGAAAGAGGCCGATTTTAGCATAACAGCGGCATTTGAAGTCTCTTTAAATTTATTTATCGGGCTCCCTGACAGCTGAGAGCATGATGATTGGCTAGATAAAGCCACGTCATGAAGGGCCGCTGCTCTGTGATTGGTTAGCAGAATTTTCCCACACATATCCCTAGAATATCCCTATATTCCCCACCCAGAGGCCACCGATAACCGTACGGGAGTGACGGCTCGGTACGAGCATCTCCCTCAGCCCACCCTCGTAAGGTTATTGTAGCCATACACTCGTAAGTTGTCCCTTACGAGGGATTTTCGAGCATCCCTGCCCAGGTATACAGTGGTCTATGGCCAGGCACATCACGCGCCCGAAGAAGCTCGGCAACTCCAGGCAGTCTCAACACCACTTTTGATGTCCCCATGCCTGTCAGGGGACACCGTATCATGTGCCAGAGAACTCTGTGAGGTTTGACCTGACCTTGTTCCATGACCCTGTCTACACCACCCGCCAGACCTGCAAGTTCTGCAGCAGGAAGGGGAACATCTTGGGGTCAAACGTGCTCTGCAAGGTCTGCAAGGTCAACCTGTGCCTCAATGTTGAGCGCAACTGCTTCATAAAGTACCATGAGATAGTTGCCTAAGTGCCTGGAGTGGACTGGACTGGACTAGAGTTTGATAAGTGTGTGATATTTGTGACCAAGTGCCAGTATAAGTACCGCAGGAAAAATATTGTATAAAATCAGCTTTTTTTTTTTTTTTGTATTTTCATACTTTCTTTTATATCAGTAAATGTTCTTAACAATATATGTTTCTATTTTTCCTTAATTAAAAATTTTATATGTATACTTGTTGGAATTTTTTTTACCATAGACGGTAAGGAACTGTAAGGTTCCCAGGGAGCCAAACCCGATTTTTTCCAAAATTCGTCCCGGTGTGCTGTAAAAGGTTGGCTTATGCAAATCACATCTACAGGTGTCTAGAAACATGTTTTTAGAGGGCCAACCCGGAAAAAGCTGCTGGAAAATTTTGGGAGGTCAAAAAACTAATATTACCCCCCCATAGGTTCGAAAATCGTAGCTTTTGTCCCTATACACTTTATCTACTCACGTTTTCAATGCAAAAGATTGCTCTCAATTCTGTTTCAACTACAAACTAATGTAAATTATTGGCATATTTGGTATTTAGTTACTTAGGTCTTGACAAATAACCATATAATTAGAAATCAAACATTTTTATTCTAGTTTACGTAGTCAAATAAACATCTGAAGTAAGCATTACATTTCGATATAATGATTATCTGTGACAGTTATGCTTATGAGAAAAGCAACAAAATTAATGGTTGTACAACACTTAATAAATCTCATTAAAATAATGGCAGAATAATTATACTGTCACATGGAATAGATCATGTACATTAACTGTCAATATCAGAGTCACTGCTGTCTGCATCCAGTGTAACAATGCACTTTATACGACTACATTTTCTTTCTGATCCCTGGCAACGGCAACCAATGTAGCAAGGAATGCCTTTTTGCTGCAGGAACAGTTTCTGTTGCAGCCTTTCAGACAGCCACACGAGATATTCTTAGACATTTGATCGGCCATGCTGGTAATGTAGATGGAACTGGCAAAAGCTTGTTTTCTACTAGTGACCAGCCAAAATTAGTAAATGGTTCCAAATTTGTGTTGTGGGATATGCGCTGTTTTGTCAAGTATTGTAGCCAGTGCTGCCCGTTTCACATGCAACAGAAATGCGTCTTCAGTTGGGGGTAGAAGTTTCAAAAGTGTGGACTTATTGTTTAAGAATTTATGTACTCTTAGTCTCCCAGTGCAGAGCCTTTAAAGTCACCCTCCTTCTTTGTTTTACACAGCTACCAGCAGTTCTCTGGCTTGCTGGATGACGTCTGTCATCCACATTATGCACATTTTTAGGAAATCGGTTGAGATAGGCGATGTGCCATTATTGTGGAGGAAAGGAAATGTTGTTCCCATATTTAAGAAGGGAGACAGAGGACTAAAGTCAAATTATCGACCCGTAAGTCTAACATCAGTGGTGGGTAAATTATTGGGATCTATTATTGCAAAATACATTAGAGAGCACTTAGATAAACATAGTTTGATCAATGATTCACAACATGGATCACCAAGGGTAGTCCAAATNACATTTCTGTTGCAGCCTTTCAGACAGCACCGAGATATTCTTAGACATTTGATCTGCCATGCTGGTAATGTAGATGGAACTGCAAGCTTGTTTTCTACTAGTGACCACCAAAATTAGTAAATGGTTCCAAATTTGGTTGTGGATATGCGCTGTTTGTCAAGTATGTACCAGTGCTGCCCGTTTCACATGCACAGAAATGCGTCTTCAGTTGGGGTAGAAGTTTCAAAAGTGTGGACTTATTGTTTAAGAATTTATGTACTCTTAGTCTCCCAGTGCAGAGCCTTTAAGTCACCCTCCTTCTTTGTTTACACAGCTACCAGCAGTTCTCTGGCTTGCTGGATGACGTCTGTCATCCACATTATGCACATTTTTAGGAAATCGGTTGAGATAGGCGATGTGCCATTATTGTGGAGGAAAGGAAATGTTGTTCCCATATTTAAGAAGGAGACAGAGGACTAAGTCAAATTATCGACCCGTAAGTCTAACATCAGTGGTGGGTAAATTATTGGGATCTATTATTGCAAAATACATTAGAGAGCACTTAGATAAACATAGTTTGATCAATGATTCACAACATGGATTCACCAAGGGTAGGTCATGTCTCACCAATTTATTGAGTTTTATAGGAAAGTTTATGAAACGGCAGATAATGATAAGGATTATGATATAATATATCTGGACTTTTAGTAAGGCATTTGACAAAGTACCACACGAGCAACTCTTAAATAAGGTTAGGGCTCATGGAATAGATGGGAAGGTTCTTCATTGGATCAGAGCTTGGCTAAGTAATAGGCAACAAAGGGTTACAATAATGGTTCTAAATCTGAATGGGACTGGTGACAAGTGGAGTTCCACAAGGGTCCTGTTTTGGTCCATTACTATTTTTGATTTACATCAACGACTTGGATAGTGGGATTAGCAGTGATATCAGCAAGTTTGCTGATGATACTAAGTTAGGTAGGATTATTGGATCACAGTCTGATGTAAACATATTGCAGGGGAGACTTAGATAAACTTAACGAGTGGGCAGTCAGAGGTAGATGGAATTTAATATTGATAAATGCGCGTTATGAATGTTGGTAGAAAAACCCTGGTAATAGATACACCATAAGCAATGTATCGCTGAAAAGATCAGAAGGTGAAAAAGATCTTGGAGTGAGGGTGGCCCAGACCTCCGACCTAGGAAACAATGTATTGAGCCAGAAATAGAGCTAATAGAGAATTAGGATTCATTACCAGAAGTGTTAAAAGTAGAAGTGCGGAAGTTATTCTAAGCTTTATCTGGCTCTAGTCAGGCTCACCTAGACTATGCGGTTCAGTTTTGGTCTCCATATTACAGGAAGGATATAGCTTTGTTAGAAACAGTGCAGAGAAGGATGACCAAAATTATACAAGGGATGCGTAACTTTAGTTATGAGAGGAGATTGAAGTTATTAAAATTACACTCACTCGAGAGACGCAGAGTAAGGGGCGATCTGATAGAAGTTTTTAAGTGGATAAAGGATTTAATAAAGGAGAGTTAGGAAAAGTTCTTACGGCTTTTAACCAGGGTAGAACAAGAAGTAACGGATTCAAGCTGGAAAAGCGTAGATTTAGAAAGGAAATAGGGAAAAACTGGTTCACAAATAGGGTGGTGAATGAATGGAATGGTCTCAGTAGACATATAGTTAGTGCGGAGTCATTAGGGAGCTTTAAAGAGGAGCTGGATAGGTTCATGGATGGGGATGAAAGGTGGATGTAGGTAGTGTTAGGCGACAGGAACTACCACGTGTAGGCCTCGCGGCCTCTTGTAGCTTCCTTATTTTCTTATGTTCTTATGTCATTACGGTGCCTTGAGAATTCACACTGCTTCTCCAAAGTCCTCAAGAGCTGGAATTTCTACCTCTTTGCTGCACCTCAGCCATGTCTTTTACTGGTGAAGAAAGGGAAGCTGGTGATGTCACGCCCACTCAGGCTGGGATGAAGGGAAGGGATCTGCACTGTGCTGGGCCCAAACTATTTGCCATCGATGGATCGAAAGGTAGCTGGATTGTGTGGATTGTGTTTTCATCTACAGACGAGTGTGGCTTCCAAAATTCTTAATTTCTCAAGGGGCATCACCCAGTGGGATGGATGATGAACAGAGAAGCCCGATCCTGATGTCTGGTAAATTACTGAGACCTCTTACCAAACCTCTGTTGCAGTTTTCCCTTTCAGTCTTGTAGAATGATAAGTGGATGCTGTTTTGACACCAAACATCACGAAGCTTTTCCCCTTGTATCTATTTCCTAGTGTTTGAATTAAATCCACACTTCTCCTCGAACAATGGAACATTCAGTTCCTCATTAGTCCATGAGCCAGGCCAGATATCGGTACCACCTGGGGTGACTAAACCACAAATGGTACTAAATGTTTGTAGAGTGACTGTAAATACATTAAGATATGATAGCCCTTCCCGCACTGGTAGCTTAGTCTGATTTTTTGATGCAATGGGGGTGCAAACCCAAAAAAAAAGATTTTCAGCGTGACGCTCGGGGTTTTTCCTCATTTTCTTTAAATCAATCACACGATCGTTGCAAAACTTTGGACACCTATGTAGAATTTGATTCTCTCCCAGAGTTGTTCCTAGGTTTTTTCAAAAATTTCCTCATTTTTGGGATTTACCCTAAAAAAATTAATTTTGGGTATTTTCCCATAAATCTGGAATAAATCCCTAATTGGGAGAAATTGAAAATATATTCCAACAGCTCTTGTAGCTAATTTGATTTCTACAAGAGTTATTCCGATGTATATTTCAAGTTTCCCCATATTTGGGGGTTTATTTCATATTTGGTGATTTTTGTGATTTTTGGGGTAATTTATTTTTGGGAAAGGAGCAAACATATTTAAATGGTTTCCATGTAAATGTGTTTTTGTTTTTTTTTCATGTAATGTTAATGGTGATATTTTTTTTGCAGGTGTGTGCTGACTGTCTGAGGGCATGATGCAACCATCACGAGGGAAGAGGGGCACGGATCGACTGTATCATCCACTGCTCTGATGATGACAGCGATGCTCTGGTGTCACCACAGGATTTGGACTCCTGGAACACATTGCTCAGGGCTGCAGAGATCAGGCAGCATGATCCGTCCTGGAAGAGCCAAGGGCCTTGAAGAAGGAGGAATACCACACATACATTATCACCGTAAATGTCGTAGTCTCTTTACAATGAAGAAGTCACGGGATTCTATCCTTGCCAGGGTGTCAAGATAGAATCAGCAAGCGTCGCCCCCCAGGAGGAGGGCATCAAGGGATGCCCTAGTACTAGCAGGGTGTATGCCAAAGTAGTCTCTTCTGCAGAAGTCAAGCAAGTACATAAAACCAGCAAAGACAAGGGAGCACTCATCCAGTGTTTTTGAGCTACGAGCAGAGAAAGATCCGCAGAGCGCAACAAGGAAACTCAACCAGAGAATCCTTGGTTTACTTAGCAGAGACCTTTGTTGCTGCAGAGGGTCACTACCCACAAGTCGTGCTACAAACTCTTCACAAAAGATGATTCCCCAGCGGCCGCCAGGTCTGGTGCAGGTGAAAATCAGGAAGAAACCCGAGGGAGCACGCTACGAAGAGGCGAGATAGAAGCCCTCGAGGAACTTTTCTTGTATATAAGGACTGAATATTCCCCAACCCAGAGGTACTGCCTATGATAAACCTCACATCTAGGCTTGAGAGATCCATGATGTCCCGTGGTATTATCAACTGAAACCAGCGACAAAGAAACATGTTCGCCGAAAGATTGAAACCGAGTTTGGGGAATCACTACGCTTTGCCCCAAAGATGAGAAAGGAAAGTTTTTCTAATCTATCCACGCAGCCTATAAATGGACGACCTTGCCCGACAAGCACACAAAATGACAAAGATCTGCAAGAAGCAAGAGCAGCTAACTCTAAAGATATCTTAACCAAAGCAGGAAGGCAGCTGAGGAATGAGATCAATAAGCAAGATGTGAGTCAGCCATGGCCTCCCGATACAGATCAGAATGATTTCCTGCAGCAGTCACTAAATTCCTGCACACCCTGCTGACAGGAGAGGGGGTGAGTGTCAAACTCCCTCTGAAAGAGCTCAACGTCTTGCCCACATCCTTCGGCAGTGACTTGGTCTTTGCTGTTACCAGTGGCAAGACAAACCCACACCAAGCACGTACTGCTGTCCAATGCTGTAAAGTGTTTGACAGGAAACACAGAACTGATCCGAACTCTGAATCGTCTTGGCCACCTGTGTGTCCTACTCAATGTTGAGGAGATCGATACAGCCCTTTGTATCCAAAAGCTGGAATGTTCAAAGGTGACATTCCACTGCCAGCAAACATCTACCCTGGTGTGTTCACAACCCTGGCCTGGGATAACATCGACCGACTTGAAGAGACACTAAGTGGGAGCAGGTACTTCTCACAGAGTCAATGGCATTGCTGTCCAGTTCCAGGTTGCAGGCTCTGTGCCAGAGAAGGTCCTGCCAGAGATTACCAAGTCCAAGAAAAAGAAAGCCATCACTCTGACCCCATCAATTCTGCCAATATACAATGTTGGGCCGGCGGGCAGGGCCACCCAGGATTGACGACTGCGTTATGCTGACACTCCCAAAGAGGGTCCGGGATTCAAAGCCAAGACCATATCTGGCTCTTACTCGAATGTAAGACCATGAGAACCAGCCCATCAGCAGTTGGCTGGGTTCAAACATCAAAAACCGCGAGACATTCATTTGGTCCAGGACACTGAAGCTACCTGCCACTATCTGCCTCCCGCAACAGAAATGTCCACCGTTAATGAAGTCTTGGAGCAAACGCATGCCATCATGCAGTCCTTACAGCTTAACAAGTTGTGTGCGTGTTTGATCAAGAAACTCTATGCCAAAGCTGCCGAGGTTCTCTGGAAACAAGAGAAGTTCAAAAACATTATCATCAGGATGGGCGTCTTCCACACAATCTGCAATCCCTCTCCCACCATAGGGGAAGAGGTTTCAGGATGCAGGTCTTTGAGATCTGTGTGTGGAATCAGGTGTCATCGCAAAAAGGATCAGTGTCAGGGGGATGGACGGCCGGAGGTACAACAGAGCAGTGAGACTGCACAAGCTCGTGTATGAAGCACTGATGAGGCTTGCCATGGAAAGGCTTTCTTCCATGGCTAGAAGAAAACCATTCAAGGGACATACACCATCTGGATGGAACACTGAAGAACATCAACAGCTTTTACAGCAATGGGCTCAGGGAACCTTTCAAGAGCTGATGGAGAGTGAAACATGCACAATATCCTGAAGCTCTTCCAAGTTTATCTTGAGACCCTAAGAGATGAAAAACAAACCTCTCAGCATTCTGGATGTCATCCTGGACATGGTTGAGATCATCTGGACCTGGTTCGAGCCTCCAGAGAAAAGGGAACTGGATGCTTCACTAGGAGCAATCCGACCCGATGATACCGTGGGGTTTGCCTATGACAAGGTGAACTATGCCCGATTCCTTGACCTACCTACTATGCCATGATGTCCTCGACTGCCCATTGAAAACCCAGAGGTCCATGAACACTTCATGCAAGGTGGCTTTTCGGTCCAGATCGGTAGCAAGAATCCCTTTGGACGGATTCCTGTGGACCAAACCATCGAAGAGACGATCACAAAAACCCAGACACCAGGGGGCACAAAAGGCTTCAGCCTGAAGGTGGAGCTGTCACCAGGTACTACCTGAAAATCGGAGTATCGCAGCAGATACTTGAGGCAGCTCAGGGCCATGGTAGTAGGCCAAAAGTATACTGACTTCAGCCACCCAGACCTACAGATGCCCAGGATAGAAGAGATGAGGCCGATGTCCCAACTTTAGTTCAACTGATGGAGACCAGCTGGTTGAACCCCTTCAACGCAGAGCAAGGAGATCTTGTCAGTTTGTCAACTGCGACTACAGCACCACCAGAAGTTGCCAAAGACCTTCTAGGGCCTACAGAATAGAGAGGATTTCATATCAAGCCTTCAAGGAAGAGCGCCTGGAGACCGATACGCCAACTATACAGTTTCATGACACGATGACGAAGACGAAAAATGAGAACGTTTACTAACATCAGAATGAAGCCACGCTCACAAGGCCATGCCAAGGAGGCTATTTGAAGGCTTTACAGGAACCTATTTGGCCAGATGATCCCTTTTTGCTGAGAACAGAAAGCTCAAAATGAGTGATGTCTTGGCTCATCCCCTGGGGCCTTTGCCATGGGGCACTTGCCAGCGGTGATGGGTCTCTCCGCAAGACCAACAAGGCTGCCCTAGCAAGGGAGTTGGAGAGGAATGTTTCCCCTGCAGAGGTGATCCCCGAGCCCTCTGCTACCATAATTGATGGGATGAGCCTGGTCCCAGAAACTGAAGGGAAAAGACAAAACTTTTTCAACAGCTTGCAGGCACAGCACTGATCACGTTGTCCATGAGGGTGCTAAGAGCAGGCGCATGATGTTGTGTTTGACGTCTACAAGAGACATCCATCAAAGATGCAGAACGAGCCCAAAAGAAGTGCAGGCACAGGGATCCATTTCAAGAACATTCACCTGGGCACAACATCCAGCAGTGGAGAAAGTTACTCGGTAGTTCCTCCAACAAGGCAAGTCTCATCAAGTTCCTGGTAGAAGAATGGAAAAAACCACAGCACAGGGGAAACTCGAGGGCAAGGAGCTGTATGTCACATGTGAGCAGCTCTGCTTCAAGATCACCAAAGAGCAGTGGGAAGAGGCTCCTGAGCTTAAGTCAAGTCAAGAAGAAGCAGACACACGCCTCCTTCTCCATGCACTTCATGCAGCAGAATCTGGTACAAGTCTGTCATCATCACTGCAGAGGATACAGACGTCATGGTCCTGTGTCTGGGCATGTGCCACAAGATCCCATCCCACCTGTTCCACAAGTGCGGGACGAAAACCGGACAAGATCCTGGTATCACCACACTGAGCCGTACACTGGGGGGCAGCGTGTGTGATTCATGATTGGTTGCATGCCTTTACAGGCTGTGATACCGTCAGTGCATTCGTGGCCGGGGGGGGATGACGACACTCAAGCCAGGTGAAATGGAAAGACTACCAGGATGCTTTCCACGAACTTGGGCGCTCATGGGAAGTGTCTCCTGAACTCTTTGAGAAGCTACAGGAAAACAACCCGCCCCATGTACCTGCCATCCCACCCACACAACTGAGGTGAACAAGCTTCGGTATGAGCTGTTCTGTGCGAGACGTGGAGAGGTGGAGTCAAGTCAACTCCTCCTTGTGAGGACTGCCTCTTCATGCATGCATCGTGCCCAAAAAAACCAGGCTGCGATCTGGAGGAGAAGTCTGCAGAGCCAGCCATTTGTTGCGAAAACCCAACAGACTGGGCTGGAGACAGATGAGGACGGCAAGCTTGCTGTCAACTGGATGCGAGGCTCACCAAGCACCAGATGCTGTTATGCAGCTTTCTGTCCTGCAAGTGTGGGGCGGTCATGCGAACTCCCTAAGTGCACTTGCCTCAGCAATGGCCTGAAGTGTACGGACATGTGCAGGGTTACAGACATGCCAGAAAAGGGTATTGAAGAAGAGCCGGTAGCACAACAGTCAGATTCCGAGTCTGACGTAGATGATATTGAGGAGGATTAATTGGCCATAATAGTAAGTAAGCCCATGGCATCTTAGTGTGTATTTACAGGACTTTGTATTAAAGTGACAATTACTATATTCATTTAGTGACATTTAGGCATTCCTGTCCCCAAATTTGACATTTTAAAATTTTTTTTGAATTTTCGGTAGGGTGTGTCTATTCAAGAAGTGATAACGACCATTAAGCTACCAGTGTGCAAGGGCTAAACATATCAAAACATAAACTAGAGACATGTAGCAAGCTAAAAACACCTAAGAGAATTAGTCACCCCGGGTGTACCGATATCCAAAATTCGGGTCTTGGTCATGGACTATATCAGACGATCAAAACCAAGTCATACATGCGATAGGTGATCTACCTTTACTGATCGGTGTAGTCTAAAAGCGATCATGCATGGTTTGTGGTAACAAAAATCATTTGCTACCATGTCATGTCCTTGGCCAATCAGTCTGTAAAGGATATTTCGCCTGCCCAACTGTTTGGCCTTGTCATGTAAATTTCTTGCTGGCCTAGTTTGGTTGATACCTTGCTGGTTGGTTTCTTTCCCTGGTGCCATGTTTTGTTGCATATGACACAGTTGTTTTTGCATCAAATGCTGGAGCATATTTCCTAAATTTTATTGGTGATTCCAGTGATGATGCGCTGCTTGAAGATTGGCCAGCACTGCAGGTGGGAGCTGTTTCATCTCCAAAACGTTTTTTCTTAGCTAAGGTGTAACTTTTTTGAGGGTATACCAGTTCCGACCCCTTTTATGCCACTTAGGAGATTGTCTGTGGTCTGCTTCATTTCTTACTTCATATTTAGTATTGAGCAGCGTTTTATATCTTGCGAGGCATTCGATAGCATCAGGAATTTTGGTACAGATGTAGTCTGAATGTGTATCAGTTCTATCTCAGACGAGTCTTGCATATGCACACCAGGTAATCCACAGACTCTCTCATCCTTTTTTGGCGGTTGATAGACATACCGTTCCTACTGCTCCTCTTTTCAATCCTTTGCTCATCTTGTTTTTCAGAATTCTGTAACAAATAAAATAAAAAAAGCACATTACTACCCACCACCACTATAGTACAAAACAAAAGATATAGAAAAACAGATAAAAATGAATGCCAGACCCACAACTACATTTTCTTCATCTGTTCCAGTGAACGTTCAGTGTTAGATAGAAAAGGACCAAAATGATAAAGGATTGTTTTTTCAGCATTAACTCAATAGCCTTACCATTCAACTCACGTGCAGTCATGCACCATCGAAAACAATAAGAGACACCACTATTGCTTCAGTTGTTTTCCCCCCTTTGCTCGGCATAAAAACCTGTAAGAAATAAAAAGCGCATGCTGTAACTGCCCACCACCACTATAGCACAAACAGAAGTCATAGGAAACAGAAAATAACAAATGCCAAATCAACAACTACATTTTCATCTTCTGTTCCAATGCTTAGCATAAAATAATCATAATTACACTGAAATTGAAGTTTTTCAGCGTAAGCTCAATGCATTGACCACGAGCTCACATGCACACCTAGAAACACTGAAAAATACTAGAAATACATGCTCTGAATCATCATTGCAGAGAACATCACTACTAAGGTCCGAGTTAGTGCCGATGTGGCTGGAATTCTCGATTTTTTTGTTTTTGGGCTGGTAAAAATTTCCAGCAACTTTTTCAGAAGGTTGGCCCTCTAGATCATGATCCTAGGTATATGTAGATTGGGTTTTTGTAGGCCAACCTTTTAGAGCACGCACGGGACCGATTTTTCATTTGGTTCCCTGGGTATATAGTAATTTCATTGACCAAGATATGCAACATAAAATTGTAACCTTTTGAAAAAATCACAGGAGTAAAACAGTCTTGTAATATCTGCAATGAAAGATATCAGGTATTGAAATTTTGAATTTCGGAGTATTTCTATGAGTGCCCGATAAAGGGTTAACGATATTCTTTGAGCCTCTGTAAGAGGTAATGAAGTGTACGACACGTTTACTCCCGGCAACAACTAGAAAGTGCTTTGGCAGCGCTACAATCGTATTTTGTGATGGCAAGCAGGGGCGGAGCTTAAAAGAGTAAAATTTTATACAAAATTGCCGTAACAAAATAAGTCTTTTGTGAAGTTTCGTTGATGTGGCCATATACGTCAAGGGATGAATATTTATCGGTTTTTACACATGTGTATAAATATTTCTTGATCTATATTTTTATTTCAATACTCCCAGTGGTCACCAGCAAAGTTATTATAAGAAAAAGAAGCCCAGAGTCTGAGCCCAGAGTCTCCCCAGACCAAGACCCAGACCGTAATATTCGTATCTTCTGTAATTTTTTTACAGCAGATAAATCTGCTAATTTGACTTTACAGCTATATCTATGACTTTACGATGGTGTAGTTCATATAAGGAATAATCAGGGCCGGATTTAGGAGTGGGCATAGTGGGCAGCTGCCCAGGGGCCCCCACAATCAGGGGGCCCCCACAAAATGGGGCAATCTGCCAAACTGGGGCCTGGGGTCTCCAGATATTATAATTTTTTTTTCTTATTTATTTACTTACTTAATATTTCCTTGTATATTTTATAATAAATATTTTTTAATCAAGAGGCCTTACTTTATAATCAAATTAATAATTTATCTTATATCCAACTGCCTATAGCGGTAGTGTTGCTTGATTGCCCATGGCCACATTTCTAGGTTTAGAATGGTCTCCCTCTAACAGATATTAGGGAAAAACGGGCACACGCAGCTGATTAAGGGGTTTAATGAGCGCCCCGTGGCTGATTTTGAGGTAAGTTTTTTAGTAATTTTTTCATTTTCGATGTAATATTTCGCTACCAATTAATGATTTCTGGTGTCCATGAATACACAAAGAGTGTGCTAGTAAGGCACAGAATACTGAGATATTCTATATGATGAAATGAAGTAATGAAAGTGAACTCATGTCAAGAATTACATAAGTGTTTGTTTACATACAAGTGGCGTACGGTTATACGTATAACATCGTATT
>JACEEZ010003480.1:0-29837 GCA_016584305.1 Chionoecetes opilio | reverse complement strand
GGAAATTTTTTTTGGTGATATAAACGGTTTCCCCCAAAAAAAGGCCCGTTTTTCCCCAAAGTTTCTTTGTAAACTTAGGTTATTGTTTTTAAAAAACCAATTTTTAATTTTTTTTCCTGGTTTTTTATTGGCTTTTAAAAACCCATAAAAGTAGTGTTTTAAATTGATTTTAGCTAGTTATCAGTAAATATATAGCTTTTTTCCCCCTTAAAAATTGAATAAAAAACCCTTTTTTTTTTTGAAAAATTTGGCAAATATAATAGCTTACATTAATTAACTTTTTAAATAAAAAGAGTAAGAGGTTTTTTATTGGGGATAAACCGGTATATTGCAACCCGTTTTCATAGTTTTTTGTAAACGTCCCTTTATTTTATATATACAAGTTTTTTTAATTAGGATATTGCTATAAACCCTTTTAAAATTTGTAGTTTTTTCAAGATATTACCCTAATTACCCCCCCCCCCCGGTGATATATAGCGGGGGTTTTTTTTTCCAAAAACCAAATTAAAAGTAAAAAATCCTTTTTTTTTAGGATAATTTGCACCTATAAGTACTTACATTACTTTTAAGTTTTAAATAGAAGAGTAAGAGGTTTTTTATTGTGATATAACGGTATAGGGCAAGCGTAGTTCTATTTTTCTTCAAAACTGTGCTTTATTTTATATTTTCAAATATTTTTTACTTTTTATATTGCTATAAAGCCATAAAATGTAGTTTTTTAAAATGATTTTGCTAGTTATCAGTGATATATAGCTGTTTTCCTAAAAATTTAAAATTAAAATCCTCTTTTTAAAATAATTTGAACCTAAAAAGTAGCTTACATTACTTAAGCTAATAAATAAAGAGTAAGGGGAAAATTTTATTGTGAAAAACGGTATATTCCAAGCTTTTTTCATAGTTTTTTTGTAAACGGAAAGCGTTTTTGATAATCCAAGTATTTTTACTTATCATATTGCTAAAACCCCAAATTTTTAATGTATTGTTTTCCTGTTTTAGCTATTATCGGGATATAAAAGCTGTTTTCCTAAAAATTAAAAGTAAAAAAATTATTTTTTTTTTTGAAAAATTTTGCCCCCTTATAAGAAATTTATATTACTTTAAAGGCTATTAAATTAGAAGATTAAGAGGTTTTTTATTGTGAAAAAAAACCGGTAATTGCGGGCTTTTTTCATATTTTTCTTGAAAAACTGTACCCGATATTGTAATATCAAGTAGTTTTATTTAAATTATATTGCATAAAACCCATAAAATGTAGTTTTTTCCCAATGATATTAGCTTTTTATGGGTTTGAAAATATAGCTTTTTTTCCTAAAAATTGAAGATCCCATCCTTTCTTGAATAATTTCCCCCCTAAAGTGCTTAAATTAATTAAGCTATAAAAAAAGAGTAAGAGGTTATTTATTGGATAAAAAGGGTATTTGGGCAAGCGTTTTTCATATTTCTTGAAACTGAGCTTTATTGTATATATAAAAGTTTTTTTATTTATCATTTTGCGAAAAAACCCATAAAATGTAGTTTTTCCCCAATAAATTTTAGCTAGTAATCTTTGATATATTGTTGTTTCCTAAAAAAAATTTTAAGTATAAAATCTTTTTTTTAGAAAAATTTTCGCCCCTATAAGTAGCTTATATTACTTTTTAAGCTATTAAATAAAAGAGTAAGAGGTTTTTTAAAATTTTTTTTTAAAAAACGGTATATTGCAAGCTTTTTTTCATATTTTTTTCTAAAGGTTAGCTTTTATTGTTTTAATTACAAGAAAGTTTTACTTATTTATTGCTATAAACCCTTTAAAATTTTAGTGTTTTCAATGATTTTGGGCTTTTTAGGGGTGATTATACCCTTTTTTTCCTAAAAAATTGAATTTTTATCCCACCCTTTTTTTTTGGGAAAAATTTGCCCCATAAGTACTTACATTACTTTAAGGGCTAGTAAAGAAGAGTAAAAAGGTTTTTTAAATTGTGATAAAAAGGGTATATTGAAAGCGTTTTTCATGTTTCTTGAAAACCTGTAGCGTTATTGTAATAATAAAAAGTAGTTTTATTATCATTTTGTATAAACCCATAAAATGTAGTGTTTTAAATGATATTAGCTTTTTTATCGGGGGATTTTATAGCTTTTTTTTCCTAAAAATTTAAATTTATAAAATCCTCTTTTTAGAAAAATTTTTGCCCCTATAATTTGGGCTTATATTACTTTAAAAGCTTTTAAATGGGAAAGAGTAAGGGGGTTTTTTATTGGGGGGATAACGGTATTTGCAAGCTTTTTTTCATATTTTTCCTTGTAAACGGGTAGCTTTATTGTATATATACAAGAAATTTTACTTTTTATATTGCTAAAAAACCCATAAAATGTAGTTTTTTCCCAATGTTTTAGCTAGTTATCAGTGATAATAGCTTTTTTCCCTACAAATTAAAGTTTTAAAACCCCTCTTTTTAGAATAATTTGCCCCCTTTTAAGTAGCTTACTTTACTTTTAAGCTAAAAAATAAAAAGATTAGGAGGAAATTTATTGTGAATATAAGGGTTATTTTGGGCAAGCGTTTTTCATAGTTTTTTTTTGTAAACTGTAGCGTTATTTATAAATACAAGAAAGTTTTAACTTTTTAATTGGGCTTAAAAAACCCAAAAATTTTTTTTTGTTTTTTTTTTTTCCCCCAAAAATGATATTAGCTTTTAAGGTGATAATGGGCTTTTTTCCCTACAAATTAAAGTATCCATCCTTTTTTTAGAATAATTTGCCCCTATAATTACCTTACATTACTTTAACAAGTAAATAAGAGTAAGTGAAATTTATTGGGGATAAAACCGGTAATTCCCAAGCTTTTTTCATATTTTCTTGTAAATTTGTACCCGTTTTTTGTATATATAAAAGAAATTTTTTTTACTGATTATTTTGGGTTTAAACCTATAAAATGTAGTTTTTTCAATATTTTAGCTATTTACCCCCCCCCAGGGGTAATAGCTGTTTTCCTACAAATTGAAGTAAAAAAAATTCCTTTTTTTAGAAAAATTTTTGGCCCCCATAATAGCTTACATTACTTTTTAAGCTATTAAATAGAAGGGGTAATGGGGGATTTATTGTGATATAACGGTATATTGGCAACCCTTTTTTTTCATAGTTTTTTGAAAACTGTAGCTTTTTAGTATATATACAAGTATTTTTAAACTTTTTCCTATTCTAAAAAACCCATAAAATGGAGCTTTTTCCCCCAAGATATTAGCTATTTATGGGTGATTTTATAGCTGTTTTCCTAAAAAATCGAAGTATAAAACCTTTTTTTAGAATAATTTGCACCTATAAGAAAGGTTTTTACATAACATTAAGCTATTAAATAAGAGTTAGAGGTTAAAATTTTTTTGATATAAGGGTTTTATTGCAACCCTTTTTTCATATTTTCTTCTAAACTGTAGCGTTATTGTATAAAATACAATTTTTTTTTAAACTTTTTAAAAAATTTCTAAAAACCCCAAAAAAATGTAGTTTTTAAATAAATTTTAAAGCTAGTTATCAGTGATATATAGCTGTTTTCCTACAAATTGAAGTATCCCTCCTTTTTTTAAAATAATTTGCCCCTAAAAAGTATTTCCCATTTTTTAAACTAGAAAATAAAAAGGGTAAGAGGTTTTTTTTGGGTGATAAAACCCGGTATTTTGGGCAAGCGTTTTTCTTTATTTTTCTTGTAAACGGAAAGGGGTTTTTTTATATAAAACAAATAGTTTATTTAAAAAAATTTTGCTATAAAGCCAAAAAAGGTAGGTTTTCAATGTTTTTAGCTATTTTTTCGGTGATATATAGCTTTTTTTTCCTAAAAATTAAAGTAAAAAACCTCTTTTTAGAAAAAATTTGACCTATAAATAGCTTACATTAATTAAGCTAAAAAATAGAAGAGAAAAGGAAATTTTGGTGATTTAACGGTATTTTCCAAGCTTTTTTCCCATAGTTTTTTGAAAACTGTAGCGTTTTTGGGATATATAAAGTAGTTTTATTTCATATTGCTAAAAACCCCATATAATGTATGTTTTAAATGAATTTTTAGGCAAAGTTATCAGTGAATATAGCTGTTTTCCTACAAATTGAAGTAAAAAAATAATCTTTTTAAATTAATTTGCACCTATAATAGCTTACATTACTTTAAGTATTAAATAGAAAAATTAAGAGGTTATTTATTAGATAAAAAGGGGTTATTTGAAGCGTTTTTCATAGTTTTTGTAAACTGAAAGGGGTTATTGTATTATAAAAGTAGTTTTACTTATTATATTGCTAAAAACCCCAAAAAAATTTTATTTTTTTCAATGATATTAGTATTTTTTCCGGTAAATATATAGCTTTTTTCCCCTACAAGGGAAGTACCCCATCCTTTTTTTAGAAAAATTTTTGGGGCCCCTAAAAGGGTTAGCTTACTTTACTTTAAGCTAGTAAATAGAAGAGTAAGGGTTATTTTTTGGATATAACGGATATTGCAAGGTTTTTCTTTATTTTTTGAAAAACGAAAGCTTTATTGTAATATAAAGTAGTTTTATTTTATCTTTTGCAAAAAACCCATAAAATGTTTTTTTTTTAAATGTTTTTAGCTAGTAATGGGTTTGGATATTTTTGGGGTTTTCCTAAAAAATTTAAGTAAAAAAACCCTTTTTTTTAGAATAAATTCGCCCCAAATAAGTGGGTTTTATATTACTTTTTAAGGGCTATTAAATAAAAGAGTAAGAGGTTTTTTTATTTTTGTATAACGGTATTTTGGGCAAGCGTTTTTTTATTTTTAATTCTAAACTGTAGGGGTTATTGTATAAAACCGGGATTTTTTATTATTATATTGCTAAAACCCCCTAAAATTTTAGTGTTTTAAAAAAAAAAAAAGGGGGAAAATTAGCTATTTATGGTGATTTTATAGCTTTTTCCCCCTAAAAAATTGAAAAACCCCACCCTTTTTTTTTTAAAAATTTTTTTGCCCCTAAAAGTAGTTTACATTTACTTTAAGTTTAGTAAATAAAAGAGTAAGGGGAAATTTATTGTGAAAAAAGGTAATTGAAAACGTTTTTAAATATTTTCCTTGAAAACTGTAGCGTTTTTTTTGTATTATATAAAAGTGGGTTTTTACTTATCATTTTTGCAAAAAAACCCCAAAAAATGAAATTTTTTCAATGATTTAGCTTTTTTATCGGTGATATATAGCTGTTTTCCTAAAAATTTGAAGTATAAAACCCTTTTTTTTAGAAAATTTGAACCTATAATTTGCTTATTTTTACATTAAGCTTTTAAAAATTAGAAGAGTAAGGGGTTTATTTATTGTGGTAAAGGGTATTTTTGCAAGCTTTTTTTCATTTTTCTTAAAAAACTGTAGCGTTTTTGGTAATTTTAAAAATTTTATTTTATTATATTGCTAAAAACCCATAAAAGTGGGTTTTTTTCAAATTTTTGGGCTAGTTATCAGTGTTTTAAGCTGTTTTCCTAAAATTTGAAGAAAAAAATCCTTTTTTTAAATAATTTGCCCCTATAAGTAGTTTACATTACATTAAGCTATTAAATGAAGAGTAGGGGGGAAATTTTTTGGGTGATATAAGGGAAAATATTGCAAGCGTTTTTCATATTTTCTTGAAAAAATGAAAGCGTTATTGTATATATCCCAAGTGGGTTTACTATCATTTGCTATAAACCCTAAAAAATTAGTTTTTTCCCAATGATATTTAGCTTTTAAACCCCGGTGATATTAGCTGTTTTCCTACAAATTGAAGTAAAACCATTTTTTTTTTTTTTAGAATAATTTCCCCCCTTAAGTTTTTTAACATTTTTTAAGCTAGAAAATAGAAGGGGAAGTTTGAAATTTTTGTGATATAAGGGTTATATTGAAAGCTTTTTTTTTTTTTTTTCTTATTTTTTGTAAAGGGAAGCTTTATTGTATATATAAAAGTATTTTTAACTGATTATATTGCAAAAACCCTTTAAAAAAATTTAGTGTTTTCAATGTTTTAGCTGTTACCCAGTGATTTTTACTTTTTTCCTAAAAATTGAAGTTTTAAAATCCTTTTTTTTTAAAATTTAATTTTGCCCCTTTATAAGAAAGGCTTAAATTACATTAAGCTATTAAAAGAAGAGAAATTTGGGGGTATTTATTTTGAATAATTTTTATATTTGCAACTTTTTTTCAAAAAGTTTCTTGTAAACTGTAGCGTTATTGTATATATACAAAGAAATTTTTACTTATCATATTGCTAAAAACCCCAAAAAAGGAGACGTTTTAAATGTATTAGCTATTTTTTCCGGTGATTATAGCTTTTTTTCCCTCCAAATCAAAAGTATAAAATCCTTTTTTTTAGAAAAATTTTGCACCTATAAGTAGCTTACAAAACATTAAGCTATTAAATGAAGAGTTAGGGGTTTAAATTATTGTGATATAAGGTTTTAAAATTTGCAAGCGTTTTTCCTAGTTTTTTTAAAACTTTTAGGCTTTATTGTATATATACAAGTGTTTTATTTATTATTTTGGTATAAACCCCCAAAAAATTTGAAAGTGTTTTGAATATTTTAGTAGTTATAAATGATATATAGCTTTTTTCCCTACAAATTGAAGTATCCCACCCCTTTTTTTAAAGAAAATTTGCCCCTTAAGTAGCTTACTTTTCTTAAGCTAGTAAATAAAAGGTAAAAAGGTTATTTATTGTGATAAAACGGAAATTTTGAAGCGTTTTTCATGGGTTTTCTTGTAAACGGGTAGCGTTTATTTTATTTTATACAAATATTTTTAAACTTATCAAATTGCTAAAAAAGCCAAAAAAAGGTAGTTTTTTTCAAGATTTTGGGCATTTTTCCCCGGTATATATAGCTGTTTTCCTAAAATTGAAGTAAAAAAACCCTTCTTTTAGAAAAATTTTTGCCCTCAAGTAGTTTACATTACTTTAAAACTAAAAAATAAAGAGTAAGGGGAAAATTTTGGGTTGATATAACGGTATATTCCAAGCTTTTTTTTCATAGTTTTTTGGGAAACTGAAAGCTTATTGTATATATACAAGTAGTTTTCCCTTTTTTCATTTTCCCTAAAAAACCCATATAATGTAGTTTTTTAAATAAATTTTAGCGATTTATAAATTTGATATATAGCTTTTTTTCCTACAAATTGAAGTTTTAAAATAATTTTTTAGAAAAATTTTGGGAAACCTATAAGTAGCTTAAAATTAAATTTAAAACCCTATTAAATAAAAGTTTAAAGAGGGTTATTTATTATTTTAAAAAGGTTTATATTGAAGCGTTTTTTCATAGTTTCTTGTAAACTGTAGCGTTTTTGTATATATACAAGTATTTTACTTATCATATTGCTATAAACCCATAAAATGTAGTTTTTTAAAGATTTAGCTATTTTTTCGGTGATATATACCCTGTTTTTCCAAAAATTTGGGAAGTATCCCATCCTTTTCTTAGAAAAATTTTCCCCCTTTTAAAGTACCCTTACTTTAAATTTAAAGCTAGAAAATAGAAGAAAAGGTTATTTATTGTGATATAAGGGTTTATATTGCAAGCTTTTTTTTCATAGTTTCTTGAAAAACTGTACGTTATTGTATAATATACAAGTATTTTTTTATTTATCTTTTGCATAAACCATAAAATGTAGTTTTTTCCAAGATTTAGTTTATTTATGGGTGTTTATATAGCTTTTTTCCTAAAATTTTTGGGGAAGTATAAAACCCCCTTTTTTTTAGAAAAATTTGCCCCTATTAAGTTGCTATACATTACATTAAGCTTTTAAATAGAAGAGAAAGGGAGGTTTTTATTTTTGATATACGGTATTTTCCCCGGTTTTTTTCCTATTTCCCCTTAAAAAATTTTAAACCCGTTATTTTTATTTTTAAAAGGTATTTTTATTTAATTTTTATTTGCAAATAAACCCAAAAAAATGTAGTTTTTTTCAATGCTTATAGCTAGTTTCAGTGTATATAGCTTTTTTTCCTAAAAAATTGAAGTAAAAAATCCTTTTTTTAGAAAAATTTTTGAAACCTATAAGTACTTACATTACTTTAAAGCTTTTAAATTTAAAAGGGAGTGGGAGGAAATTTATTGTGTTAACGGTATATTGCAAGCTTTTTTCATAGTTTTTTGTAAACGGGTACGTTATTGTATATATAAAAGAAATTTTAAAACTTATCATATTCCCTAAAAACCCCATAAAAATTATTTGTTTTCAATGAATTATTATTTATCGGTGTATATAGTTTTTTTTTCCTCCCAAATTGAAGATAAAACCCTTTTTTTTTAGAATTTTTTGCCCCCTAAAAGTCCCCTTACATTACTTTAAAGCTAAAAATTTAAGAAGGGGAAGAGGATTTTTTAAATTGTGATTAACGGTAATTGCAAGCTTTTTTTCATATTTTCTTGAAAAACTGTAGCGTTATTGTATATATACAATTTAATTTTTAAACTGATTTATTGCTTCCCCCTTTAAAAGTTTTTTTTCAATGTTTTTGCTATTTAAATCAGGATATATAGTTTTTTTTCCCTTAAAAATTGAAGTTTTAAAACCCTTTTTTTTTGAAAATTTGAAAAAATATAAGTAGCTTCCCATTACTTAAGCATTAATGAAGAGTAAGAGGCTATTTTTGTGATATCCCCCGGTATATTGAAAAGCTTTTTTCATAGTTTTTTGAAAACCGTACCGTTATTTTATATATACAAGTAGTTTTACTTAGGATTTTTTGCTATAAAGCCAAAAAATGTAGTGTTTTCAATGAAAATTACCTAATTATCGGTGTTTATATAGCGTTTTCCAAAAAATTTGAAGTTACAATCCTCTTTTTAGAATAATTTGCACCTATAAGTAGTTTCCTTTACATTAAGCTATTAAATAGAAGAGTAAGGGGTTTATTTATTGTGATATAAGGGGTTTTATTGCAAGCTTTTTTTCAAAATTTTCTTCAAAAACTGTAGCGTTTTTTTTTATATATAAAAATAGTTTTACTTATTATATTGCATAAAGCCAAAAAATGTAGTGTTTTAAATGATTTTAGCTGTTATCATGATATATAGCTTTTTTCCAAAAAAATTGAAGCAAAAAAATCCTTTTTTTGAATTTTTTGGCCCCCTATAATTAGCTTACATTACATTAAGCTAAAAAATTTAAAGAGTAAGGAAATTTATTGTGATATAACGGTTTTCCCCAAGCGTTTTTCATATTTTTTTTGGGAAAACTTTAGCGTTTTGTATATATACAAGTAGTTTTATTTTTCATATTCCCTATAAACCCATTTAATTTTGTTTTTTCAATGATTTTAGCTAGTTATCAGGATATATAGCTGTTTTCCTACAAAATTAAAGGCAAAAAATTAAATTTTTTTTTTAGAAAATTTGCCCCTATAAGTAGTTACATTACATTAAGCTTTTAAAATAGAAGATTAAGGGTTATTTATTGTGATATAACGGTATATTAGAAGCTTTTTTTTCATAGTTTTTGGGAAAAACTTTTACCCTTTATTTGTAAAATATACAGTATTTTTTTATTTATCATTTTTCCCTTAAAAAACCCATAAAAGGGTAGTGTTTTAAATGATTTTAGCTAGTAATCGGTGATATATAGTTTTTTTCCTAAAAATTTTAATATAAAATCTTTTTTTTTTAGAAAAATTTCGCACCTAAAAGTAGCTTATTTTACTTAAGCTTTAAATAGAAGAGTAAGGGTTATTTATTGTTTTTAAAACGGTATTTTGCAAGTTTTTTTCAAGTTTCTTCTAAACTGTAGCGTTATTGTATATATAAAAGTATTTTTTACTTATTATATTGAAAACCCCATAAAATGTGTGTTTTAAAGGATATTAGTTTTATGGTGTATTAGTGTTTTCCTAAAAATTGAAGTACCCCCATCCTTTTTTTGAATAATTTGCACCATAAGTAGTTACATTACCTTAAGCTATAAATAAAAGAGTAAGAGGTTTTTTATTTGATATAACGGTATTTTGCAAGCGTTTTTCATAGTTTCTTGTAAACTGTAGCGTTTTTTTGTTATAATAAAATTTATTTTTATTTATCATATTGCTATAAACCCATAAAATGTATTTTTTCAATGTATTAGCTATTTATCGGTATAATAGCTTTTTCCTAAAAATTGAAGTATAAAACCTTTTTTTAGAATAATTTGCACCTATAAGTTGTTTACATTACTTTAAAGCTTTAAATAGAAGAGTAAGAGGTTTTTATTGGTTTTTATAACGGTATTTTGCCACGTTTTTCATATTTTTTGTAAACTGTAGCGTTAATTTTAATATAAAAGTAGTTTATTTATTATATTGCTATAAACCCATAAATGTAGTTTTTTTCAATGTTTTTAGTAGTTATCAGGTATATAGCTTTTTCCCCTAAAAATTGAATAAAAAATCCTCTTTTTAGAAATTTGCACCTATAAGTAGTTTACATTACTTTAAAAGCTATTAAATAGAAGAGTAGGAGGAAAATTTTTTGTGATATAACGGTATATTGCAAGCTTTTTTCATAGTTTTGAAAACGTAGCTTTTTTTTATATAAAAAAATTTTTTTATTTATTATATTGCTTAAACCCAAAAAATGTAGTTTTTAAATGATATTAGCCATTTTCGGTGATAATAGCTTTTTTCCTAAAAATTTTAAAATTTAAAATTTTTTTTTTAGAAAATTCGCACCTATAAGTAGTTATTTTACATTAAGCTTTTAAACTAGAAGAAAATGGGGTTTTTTTGGAATAAGGTATTTTTGCAAGCGTTTTCATAGTTTCTTGAAAACTGTAGCGTTATTGAAATTTTAACAAGTGTTTTATTTATCATATTGCTATAAACCCAAAAAAAATTAGTTTTTTCCCAATATTTACTATTTATCGGTGATATATAGCTGTTTTCCTACAAACTGAATTTATACCATCCTTTTTTAAATAATTTGCCCCTAAAAGCCCTTACATTACATTAAGCTGCAAATAAAAGAGTAAAAGGAAATTATTGTGAAAAACGGTTATTGCAAGCGTTTTTCATATTTTCTTGTAAACGTAGCTTTATTGTAAATACAATAGTTTTATTATCATTTTGCTAAAAAAACCCCTTTAAAATGTAGTGTTTTAAATGATATTGCAAATTACGGTGATATAAGCTTTTTCCTACAAATTGAAGATAAAAATCCTTTTTTAGAATATTTGCCCCTTAAGTTGTTTGTTTTAATTAAGCTTTTAAAAGAAGATAAGAGGTTTTTATTGTGATTAAGGGTTTAATTTGCCAGCGTTTTTAAAGTTTCTGGTAAACTGTGCGTTAGTATATATACAATAGTTTTACTGATTATATTGCTATAAACCCAAAAAAATGTATTGTTTTCAATGTTTTTAGTAGTTTCAGTGATATATAGCTGTTTTCTAAAAATTGAAGTATAAAATCCCTTTTTAGAAAAATTTTGCCCCTTAAGTATTACATTACATTAAGCTATTAAATAGAAATAATAGGGTTTTTATTGTGTATAAGGGTATATTGAAAGCTTTTTTTCATAGTTTTGAAAACGTAGCTTATTGTATATATACAAGAGTTTTACTTATCATTTTGCTATAAACCCATAAAAGGAGTGTTTTCAATAAATTTAGCTATTATCGGGATATATAGCTTTTTTTCCTAAAAACGAAGTATAAAACCCTTTTTTTAGAATAATTTGCCCCTAAAGTATTTTAATAACATTAAGTATTAAATGAAGAGTTAGAGGTTATATTTTGTGATAAAACGGTTATTCAAGCTTTTTTTATAGTTTCTTTAAAATGTAGCGTTATTGTATATATAAAAGTATTTTTACTTTTAATTTGCTATAAACCCAAAAAAATGTAGGTTTTGAATGATTTAGCTATTATCGGTGATATATAGTGTTTCCTAAAAATTTAAAGTATCCCATCCTTTTTTAGAAAATTTTCCCCCCATAAGTACTACATTACATTAAGCTTTTAAAATAGAAAGTAGGAAAAAATTTTTGATATAACGGTATATGCAGGCGTTTTTCTAGTTTTTTAAACTGTAGCGTTTTTGTATATATAAAGTATTTTACTTTTTCTTTGCTATAAACCCCTAAAAATTAGTTTTTAAAATGATATTCATTATCGGTGATATATAGCTGTTTTCCTAAAATGAAGATATCACCTTTTTTTAGAATAATTTGCCCCTATAATCCCTTCATTACATTAAGCTAGTAAATAGAAGGAAAAGGGGAAAAATTTATTGTAAAAAAGGGATATTGCAACTTTTTCATAGTTTTTTGTAAACTCTACGTTATTGTTTACCCCCAAAGTAGTTTTATGATTATATTGCTATAAACCCAAAAAAGTAGTGTTTTCAATGTTTTTTAGCTTATTACAGTGAATATAGCTGTTTTCCACAAATTGAATATAAAACCCTTTTTTTTTGAAAAATTTGCAAATAAAAGTAGCTTACATTACATTAAGTTAAAAATGAAAGTAAGAGGTTTTTATTGTGATTAACGGTATATTGCAAGCGTTTTTCATAGTTTCTTGAAAACTGTACCGTTATTTTATATATAAAGTATTTTTATTTTAGGATATTGCTATAAACCCATAAAATGTGGGTTTTTTTCAAGATATTAGCAAATTACGGTGAAATAGCTTTTTTCCTACAAATGAAGTATAAAACCCTCTTTTTAGGATTTTTTGCACCTAAAAGTAGTTAATTACATTAAGCTTTTAAATAGAAGAGTAAGAG
This sequence comes from Chionoecetes opilio, assembly GCA_016584305.1. NCBI lineage: Eukaryota > Metazoa > Arthropoda > Malacostraca > Decapoda > Majidae > Chionoecetes > Chionoecetes opilio. Next base: position 17,154 of record JACEEZ010003480.1, on the reverse strand, counting down.
GTTTATTTATTGTGATATAACGGAAATTTTGCAAGGTAGTTCATAGTTTCTTCTAAACTGTAGCGTTATTTTTATAAACAAAATTTTTACTTATTATTTTGCTATAAACCATAAAATGTAGTTTTTTCAATGTTTTTGCTAGTTATCATGATATATACTTTTTTCCCCTCCAAATTAAAGTAAAAACCCCCTTTTTTTTAGAAAAATTTGAACCTATAAGTAGCTTACATTAATTAAGCTAAAAAATAGAAGTAAGGGGAAAATTTATTGTGAAAAAACGGAAATTTTTCCCAAAGGTTTTTCATAGTTTCTTGTAAACGTAGCTTTATTGTATATATCCAATTTTTTTTTACTTATCATATTGCTAAAAACCCATAAATGTATTTTTTCAATGTTTTAGCTGTTATCATGATATTCTTTTTTTCCTAAAAATTGGAAGTTAAAATTATTTTTTAGAAAAATTTTGCCCCTATAATAGCTTATTTTACTTTAAAGCTTTTAAATAGAAGATTAAGAGGTTATTTATTGTGATTAAACGTATATGCAGGCGTTTTTCATAGTTTTTTGAAACTGTAGCATATTGTATATATAAAGTGTTTTATTTATTAATTGCTATAAACCCATAAAAGTTTGGTTTTCAATGATTTTGCTTTTATCGGTGATATGCTTTTTTCCTACAATTGAAGTATCCCATCCTTTTTTTAAAAAATTTGCCCCTATAAGTGTTACATTACATTAAGCTAGTAAAATAGAAGGTAAGGGGTTATTTATTGTGATAAAGGAATATTGAAAGCGTTTTTATGTTTCTTGTAAACTGTAGCGTTTTTGTATATAAATACAAGTAGTTTTACTATCTATTGCTATAAACCCATAAAAGTAGTTTTTTCAATGATATTACTATTTATCGGTGATATAAGCTGTTTTCCTACAAATTGAAGTATAAAATCCTCTTTTAGAATAATTTGCACCTAAAAGTGTTAATTACATTAAGCTATTAAATAGAAGAGTAAAGGTTATTTTTGGATTAACTTTTTTTTTTTGGGGGAACTTTTTTCATAGTTTCTGAAAAACAGTAGGTTTTTGTAATATACGTATTTTTACTTATTATTTTGAAAAACCCCAAAAAATGTATTTTTTAAATGATTTTAGCAGTTATCAGTGATTTTTGCTGTTTTCCTACAAATTGAAGTAAAATCCCTTTTAGAAAATTTGCCCCTATAAGTAGTTACATTACATTAACTATTAAATAGAAGAGTAGGGGGAAAATTTTTATTTTGATATAACGGTATATTGCAACGTTTTTCATAGTTTTTATAAACGTAGCGTTATTGTATATATACAATATTTTTACTTATCAATTGCTAAAAACCCAAAAAATTATGTTTTTCAATGATATTAGCATTTATCGGTTATAAGTTTTTTCCTACAAATTTGAAGTATCCCATCTTTTTTAGAATAATTTGCCCCATAAGTCCCTTAATTACTTTTAAGTAGTAAATAGAAGAGAAAGGGGAAATTTTTATTGTGATATAACGGTATATAGCAAGCGTTTTTCATAGTTTCTTGTAAAACTGTAGCGTTATTGTATATATACAAGTAGTTTGTACTTTATATATTGCTAATAAAACCCATAAAATGTAGGTTTCAATGATATAGCTATTTATGGTGGATATATATAGCTGTTTACGTACACAATTGAAGGATCCATCCTTTTTTTAGAATAATTTGCAACTAAAGTAGCTACATACATTAAGATCAAGTAAAATAGAAGAGTAAGAGGTTATTTATTGTGAGTATAAAACGGTATATTGCAAGCGTTTTTCATAGTTCTTGTAAACTGTTAGCGTTATTGTATATAATATACAAGTAGTTTACTTATCATATTGCTATAACCCATAAAAAATGTAGTGTTTCATGATAGTAGCTATTTATCGGTGATATATAGCTGTTTTCCTACAAATTGAAGGATTAAAATCCTCTTTTTAGAATAATTTGCCACCTATAAGTTGCCTTATAATTAAATTAAGCTATTAAATAGAAGAGAAGAGGTTATTATTGTGTATAACGGTATATTGGGCAAGCGGTTTTTTCATAGTTTCTTGTAAACTGTAGCGTTAATTGTATATATACAGTAAATTTTTACTTATTATATGCTAAAACCCATAAATGTAGTTGTTTCAAATGATTTAGCTAGTTAGTTATCAGTGTGATAATAGCTGTTTTCCTACAAATGAATAAGTATAAAATCCCTCCTTTTTAGAATAATTTGCACCTATAAGTCGCTTACATTACATTAAGCTATTAAATAGAAGAGTAGGAGGAAAATGTTAGTGATTATACGGTATATTGCAAGCGTTTTTCATAGTTTCTTGTAAACTGTAGCGTTATTGATATATACAAGTAGTTTACTTATCATATTGCTAAAACCATAAAAATTAGGGTGTTCCCACTGTATTCAGCTATTAATCGGTGAATATATAGCTGGTTCCTACAAATTGAAGTATACCATCCTTTTTTTAGAAATAATTGCCATAAGTACCTTACATTACAATTAAGCTAGTAAATAGAAGAGTAAGATGAAATTTATTGTGATTATAACGTATATTGCAAGCGTTTTTCATATTTCTTTGTAAACTGTAAGCGTTATGTATATATACAAGTTAGTTTTACTGATTATATGCTATAAACCCATTTAAAATGTAGTGTTTCAATGATTTAGCTAGTTATCAGTGATATATAGCTGTTTTCTACAAATTGAAGTATAAAATCCTTCTTTTTAGAATAATTTGCACCTATAAAGGAGCTTACATTACATTAAGCTATTAAAAAGAAGAGTACATAGGGTATTATTGGATATAAAGGTATCTTTGCAAGCGTTTTTCATAGTTCTTGTACAACTGTAGCGTTATTGTATATATATACAAGTAGTTTTACTTATCATATTGCTATAAACATAAAAATGGAGCGTTTCAATGATATTAGCTTTTATCAGGTGATATATAGCTGTTTTCCGACAAATCGAAGATAAAATCCTCTTTTTAGAATACTTTGCACCTATAAGTAGCTTACATAAACATTAAGCTATTAAATAGAAGAGGTTAGAGGTTATATATTGTGATATAAACGGTTTATTGCAAGCGTTTTTCATAGTTTTCTTCTATTAAAACGTAGCGTTATTGTATATATTACAAGTAGTTTTACTATTATATTGCTTTATAAACCATAAAATGTAGTGTTTTGAATGATTTTAGCTAGTTATCAGTGATATATAGCTGTTTTCCTACAAATTGAAGTATCCCATCCCCCATTTTTTTAGAATAATTTGCCCCATAGTAGCTTACATTTCATTAAGCAGTAATAGAAGAGTAAAGAGGTTTTATTTTTTTAGAGAGATTTATTGTCGATCTAACGGTATATTGCAAGCGTTTTCTAGTTTCTTGTAACACTGTAGCGTTATTTTATAATACAAATAGTTTACTATCATATTGCTATAAAGCCATTAAAAGGTAGTGTTTCAATGCTTTTTAGCTAGTTTCAGTGATATATAGCTGTTTTCCTACAAATTGAAGTATTAAAATCCTCTTTTTAGAATAATTTGCAACCTATAAGTAGCTATACATTACATTAAGCTAAAAATAGAAGAGTAAGAGGAAATTATGGTGATATAACGGTATATTCCCAAGAGTTTTCATAGTTTCTTGTAAACTGTAGCGTATTGTATATTATACAAGTAGTTTTACTTATCTATTGCTATAAACCATAGAAAGTTAGGTTGTTTTCAATGATTTAGAGAGTTATCAGTGATATATAGCTGTGTTCCTACAAATGAAGTATAAAATAATCTTTTTAGAATAATTTGCACCTACGTATAAGTAGCTTACATTACATTAAGCTATTAAAAGAAGATTAAGAGGTTATTTATTAAGATATAACGGTAATTGCAAGCGTTTTCAAGTTTCTTGTAAAACTGTAGCGTTATTGTATATATACAAGTAGTTTTACTTATCATATGCTATAAACCCATAAAATGTAGTGTTTCAATGATTTTTAGCTAGGTAATCGGTGATATATTTGTTTTTCTCAAATTTAAGTATAAATTTTTTTTAAGAATAATTCGACCTATAAGTAGCTTATATTACATTAAGCTATTAAATAGAAGAGTTAAGAGGTTATTTATTGTGGTTATAACGGTATATGCAAGCGTTGTTTCATAGTTCTCTAAACTGTAGCGTTATTGTATATATTCACCCCCCCAAAAAAAAAAAGTAGTTTTACTTATATATTGCATAAACCCATAAATGTAGGGTTTTCAATGATATGAGCTATTTATCGGTGATAATAGCTGTTTTCCTAACAAATTGAAGTATCCCATCGTTCTTAGAATAATTTGGCCCCTATAAGTAGCTTACATTACATTAGCTAGTAAAATAGAAGAGTAAGAGGTTATTTATTGTGTATAACGGTATATTGCAAGCGTTTTCATAGTTCTTGAAACTGTAGCGTATTGTATCTTATATTACAAGTTAGTTTTACTTATCATATTGCTATAAACCCATTAAAATGTAGTGTTTTCAATGATAATTAGCTGTTATCGGTTGATACAGAGCTGTTTTTCCTACAAATTGAAGTATAAATCCCCTTTTTAGAATAATTTGCCCTATAAGTTGCTCTACATTACATTAGCTATAAATAGAAGAGTAGAGGTTATTTATTGTTATAAAACGGTATATGCCAGCGTTTTTCATGTTTTGTAACTGTAGAGTTATGTATATATACAAGTAGTTTTACTTATAATTGCTATAAACCATAAAATGTACGTGTTTTAACTGATTATATAGCTAGGACAGTGATATATAGCTGTTTTCCTACAAATGAGTATAAGATCCTCTTTTTAGAAATAATTTGCACCTATAAGTGCTAAAACCATTTTTTTTGTTACATAAGCTATTAAATAGAAGAGTATAGGAGGTAAATTTATGTGATATAAACGGATATTGCCAAGCGTTTTTTTTTTTCATAGTTTCTTGTAAACTGTAGCGTTATGTATATATACAAGTAGTTTTACTATTATTGCTAATAAACCAATTAAAAATTAGTGTTTTCAATGATTATTAGCTATTTATCGGTGATCTATAGTGTTTTCCTACAAATTGAAAGTATTACCATCCTTTTTTTAGAATAATTTGCCCCTATAAGTACCTTACATTACATCTAAGCTAGACAAATAGAGAAGTAAAGTAAATTATGTGATATAACGGTCTTTGCAATGCGTTTTTCATAGTTCTGAAACTGTAGCGTTATTGTGTTTTTTTTTTTTTTTTTTTTTCTATATATACAAAGTAGTTTTACTTATCATATTGCTATAAACCCTTACTTAAAAGTAGGTTTCAATGATATTAGCTAATATCAGGAGATAGATATCTATAGCTGTTTTCCTACAAATTGAAGTATTAAAATCCTCTTTTTAAAAAATAATTTGCACCCTATACGATGCTTACATGACATAAGCTATTAAAATAGAAGAGTAAGAGGTTATTATTGTGATATAACGTATATTAGCCAGCGTTTGTCATTAGTTCTGTAAACTGTAGCGTTATTGTTATATACAAGTGTTTTACTGATTATATTTGCTAGACAACATAAAATCTTAGTGTTTCAATGATTTTAGCTAGTTATCAGTGATTATATAGCTGTTTTTCCTACAAAAATTGAAAGTAAAATCTCTTTTTAGAATAATTGCACCTATAAGTAGCTTACATACATTAAGACTATTAAATAGAAGAGTAATAGGGTATTTATTGTGATATAACGGTATATTGCAAGCGTTTTTCATAGTTATTGTAAACTGTAGCGTTATGGTATATATTACAAGTAGTTTTACTTATCATATTGCTATAAACCATAAAATGGAGTGTTTTCATGAGATTAGCTATTATCGGTGATATTAAGCTGTTTTCCTCAAATCGAAGTATAATCCTCTTTTTAGAATAATTTGCACCTATATAGTAGCTTACAATAATATTAAGCTATTAAATAGAAGAGTTAGAGGTTATATATTGTGATATAAACGGTTTATTGCAAGCGTTTTTATAGTTCTTCTAAACGTGCGTTATTGTATATATACAAGTGTTTATTATTATATTGCTATAAACCCATAAAATGTAGTGTTTTGAATTGATTTTAGCTAGTACGGTGATATATAGCTGTTTTCCATGAGAACAAATTGAAGTATCCCCTCCTTTTGTTAGAATAATTGCCCCTATAAGTAGCTTTACTACATTAAGCTAGTAAATAGAAGGTTAAGAGGTTATTATTTGATATAAACGCCGTATATTGCAAGCGTTTTTCAAGTTCTGGTAAACGTAGCGTATTTTATATATACAATAGTGTAGAGTTACTTATCAAATTGCTATTAAAGCCAATAAAAGTAGTGTTTTTCAATGATTTTTTAGTAGTTATCAGTGATATATAGCTGTTTCCTACAAATGTGAAAGTATAAAATCCTCTTTTTAGAATAATTTGCAAACCTATAAGTAGCTTACATTACAATTAAGCTAATAAATGAAGAGTAAGAGGAAATTTATGTGATATAACGGTATATTCCAAGCGCTTTTCAATAGTTTCTTGTTAAACTGTAGCGTTATTGTATTATACAAGTAGTTTTACTTATCATATTTGCTATAAAACCCAATAAATGTAGTGTTTTCACTGATTTTAGCGAGGTATCAGTGATATTAGCTGTTTTCCTACAAATTGAAGTCTAAAATTAATCTTTTTAGAAATAATTTGCACCTATAAGAGCTTATATTACATAAGCTTTTTTTTTATTTTTTTTAAAACTAATCTAAATAGAAGATTAAGAGCGTTATTATTGTTGATATAACGGTATATTGCAAGCGTTTTTCATATAGTTCTTGTAAAACGGAGAGAGCGTATTGTATATATACAAGTAGTTTTACTTATATATTGCTAATAAACCCTAAAAATGTAGTGTTTCAGTGATTTAGCTCGTAATCGGTGATATATAGTTGTTTGTCCTACAAATTTAAGATAAAATTTTTTTTTAGAATAATTCGCACCTATAAGTAGCTTATATTACATTAGCTATTAAATGGAAGAGTAAGAGGTTATTTATTGTGGTATAACGGTATATTGCAAGCAGTTTTTTCATGAGTTGTCGGCTAAAACTGTAGCGTTATTGTATATTACAAGTAGTTGTACTTATTACTATTGCTATAACCATAAAATGTAGTGTTTCAATGATATTAGCTAGTTATCAGTGATATATAGCTGTGTTCCATAAATTGAAGTATAAAATTCCTTTTTTAGAATAATTTACAACCATAAGTAGCTTACATTACATTAAGCCAATTCAATAGAAGAGTAGGAGCGAACTTATTGGATATAAAGGTATATTGCAAGCGTTTTCATAGTTCTTGTTAAACTGTAGCCGTTATTGTATATAATATACCAGTAGTTTTACTTATTCATATTGCTATAAACCCATTAAAAATTAGTGTTTCAATGATATAGCCGAGTTATCGGTAGAATATAGCGTTTTCCTACAAATTGAAGATTAAAATCCTTTTTTTTAGAATAATTTGCCCCTATAAGTACTTACATTACATTAAGCTAGTAAATAGAAGAGTAAGGGTTAATTATTGTGATATAACGGTATATTGCAAGGCGTTTTTCATAGTTTCTTGTAAACTGTAGCGTTATGTATATATACAAGTAGTTTACTGAATATGCTATAAACCCATAAAAGGGACGGTTTCAATGTTTTAGCTAGTTATCAGATATATTATAAGCTGTTTTCTACAAATTGAAGTATAAATCCTTTTTTTGAATAATTGCAAATAAAGTAGCTTAACATTACATTAAAGCTATTAATAGAAGAGTTAAAAGAGTAAGGAGGTTATTTATTGTGATATTAACGGATATTGCAAGCGTTTTTCAATAGTTCTTGTAAACTGCTACCGTTATCATATATTACAAAGAGTTTTACTTAGGATATTGCTATAAAGCCTTAAAGTATTGTTTTCAATGATATTAGCTATTTATCGGTGATATATAGCTGTTTTCCTACAAATTGAAGTATTAAAATACTCTTTTAGAATAATGTTTGCACCTATAAGTAGCTACATACATTAAGCTTTTAAATAGAAGACTAAGAGGTTATTTATTGATGATATAACGGGTATATTGCAAGCGTTTTTCATAGTTTCTTCTAAACTGTAGCGTATTTATATATACAAATAGATTTTACTTCTTATATTGCTATTAAAGCCATAAAATGTAGTGTTTCAATGTTTAGCTCGTTATCAGTGATATATAGCTGTTTTCCTAAAAATTGAAGTAAAAATCCTCTTTTAGAAATAATTTGCAACTATAAGTGCTTACATTACATTAAGCTCCCCAAAAATAGAAAGAGTAAGAGGGAATTGTATTGTGATATAACGGTATATTCCAAGCGTTTTTCATAGTTTCTTGTAAACTGAGCGTTATTGTATATATACAAGTAGTTTTACTATCATATTGCTATAAACACCAATATAAGTAGTGTTTTCAATGATTTTAGCTAGTTATCAGTGATATATAGCTGTTTTCCTACAAATTGAAGCATAAAATCTATTTTTTAGAATAATTTTGCACTATGAAGTTAGCTTAATTACATTAAGCTATTAAATAAGAAGATTTAAGAGGTTATTCTATATCTGTGATAAACGGTATATTGCAAGCGTTTTTCATAGTTTCTTGGCAACTGTAGCTTTATTGTATATATACAAGTAGTTTTACTTATCATATTGAATATAAACCCATAAATGTAGTGTTTCCCCAATGATTTTAGCTAGTAATCGGTGAATTATATTTGTTGTTTTCCTACAAAATTTAAGTTAAATCTTTTTTTTAAGAATAATTCGCACCAATAAGTACTATATTACATAAGCTATTAAATAGAAGAGTAGAGGTTATTTATGTTGTATAAGGTATTATTGCAAGCCTTTTTCATAGTTTATTCTAAACTTTAGAGTATTGTATATATACAAGTAGTTTTACTATTATATGCTATAACCCACTAAAAGTAGTGTTTTCAATGATATTAGGCTTATTTATGGTGATAGATAGGCTGTTTTCCTACAAATTGGAAGTATCCCATCCTTTTTGAATAATTGCCCCTATAAGTAGCTTACATTACATTAAGCTAGTAAATAGAAGGAGTTAAGAGGTTAATAGATTGTGATATAACGGTATATGGAAGCGTTTCTCATAGTTTCTTGTAAAAACTGTTAGCGGTATTGTATATATATACAAGTATCGTTTTACTTATCATATTGCTATAAACCCATAAATGTTAGTGTTTTCAATAAAATTAGGCTATTTATCGGGATAATAGCGTTTTCCTACAAATTGAAGTTTAAAAATCCTATTTTTAGAATAATTTGCACCTATTAGTGCTTTATATTACATTAAGCTATTAAATTAGAAGAGTAAGAGGTTATTTATTGTGGTATAACGTAGATTGCAAGCGTTTTTCATAGTTTCTTGTAAACTGTAGCGTTATTGTATATATACAAGTCATTTTACTTATTATATTGCTAAAACCCATTAAAAATGTCGAGTGTTTTCATCATGATTTTAGCCTAGTATATCAGTAATAATATAGCGTTTTTCCTACAAAATTGAAGTATAAAATCTCTTTTTAGAATAATTGCACCTACCAAAAGTAGCTTACATTTACATTAAGCTATTAAATAGAAGGTAGGAGGAAATTTATTGTGATCTAACGGTATATTGCAAGCGTTTTCATAGTTTCTGGTAAAACTGTTAGCGTTATTGTAATATATACCAAGTAGTTTTACTTATCATATTGCTATAACCCATAAAAATTAGTGTTTCAATGAATTAGCTATTAACGGTGAATAAGCTGTTTCCTACAAATTGAAGTATACCATCCTTTTTTTAGAAGAATTTGCCCCTATAAGTACCTTACATACATTAAGCTAGTAAATAGAAGAGTTATAAGATGAAATTTATTGTGAATAACGGTATTATTTGCAAGCGCTTTTTCAATTTTTTTCTTGTAAACTGTAGCGTTATTCGTATATATACAAGTAGTTTTACGATTATATTGCTAATAACCCATAAAATGTAGTGTTTTTTCAATGATTTTAGATAGTTATCAGTGATATATAGCTGTTTTCTACAAATTGAAGTATAAAAATCCTCTTTTAGAATATAATTTGCCCCAACCTATAAGTAGCTTACATTACATTAAGATTATAATAGAAAGAGTAATAGGGTATTTATTGTGATATAACGGTATATTGCAAGAGCGTTTTTCATAGTTTCTTGTAAAACTGAGCGTTATGTATAGATACAAGTAGTTTTTCCTATCATATGCTATAAAACCATTTAAAAAATGGAGCGTTTCAATGATATATGAGCTATTATCGGTGATAATAGGTTTCCTACCAAATCGAAGTATAAAATCCGCTTTTTAGAATAATTGCACCTATAAGTAGCTTACATACCATTAAGCTATTAAATAGACGAGTTAGAGGTTATATATTGTGATATAACGGTGTTTATTGCAAAGCGTTTTTCATAGTTTCTTCTTAAAACGTAGCGTTATTGTATATATTACAAGTAGTTTTACTTATTATATTGCCTTAAAACCCATAAAGTAGTGTTTGAAATGATTTTGCTAGTTATCAGTGATAATTAGCTGTTTTCCTACAAATGAAGTATCCCATCCTTTTTTTAGAATAATTTTGCCCCTATAAAACTAGCTTACATTTCATTTAAGCTAGTTAAATAGAAGAGTAAGAGGTAATTTTATGTGATATAACGGTAGATGCCAATCGTTTTAATAGTTTCTTGTAAACTGTAGCGTTATTTATATATACAAATAGTTTTTTACTATCATATTGCTATAAGCCATCAAAAGTAGTGTTTTCAATGATTTTAGCTAGTTTTCGTGATCTATAGCTGTTTTCCTACCAATTGAAGTATAAAATCCTCTTTTTAGAATTAATTTGCACCTATAAAGTAGCTTTACATTACATTAAGTAATAAAATAGAAGGTAAGAGGAAATTTATGGTGATCTAACGGTAATTCCAAAGCGTTTTTCATAGTTTCTGAAACTGCTAGCGTATGTATAATACAAGTAGTTTTACTTATCATATTGATATAAAACCATTATAAATGTAGAGTTTTCAATGATTTTAGCGACGTTATCAGGATATATAGCTGGTTTCCTACAAATTGAAGATAAAATAAATCTTTTTAGAATAATTTGCACCTATAAGTAGCTTACATTACATTAAGCTAATAAATAGAAGAGTAAGAGGAAATTTATGGTGATATAACGGTATATTCCAGCGTTTTCATAGTTTCTGTAAACTGTAGCGTATTGTATATATACAATTAGTATTTACTTATATATTGCTATAAACCCCTTATAATGTAGTGTTTTCAATGATTTAGCGAGGTTATCAGGTGATATATAGCTGTTTTCTACAAATGCAAGTTAAAATAATCTTTTTAGAAAATTTGCACCTAAAGTAGCTTACATCATTAAGCTATTAATAGAAGATTAAGAGGTTATTTATTATGATATAACGGTATATTGCAAGCGTTTTTCATAGTTTCTTGGTAAACGTAGCGTTATTGTATATAAAAGTAGTTTACTTAATATATGTGCTATAAACCCTAAAAGGTAGTGTTTCAATGATTGTTAGTAGTAATCGGTGATATATAGTTGTTTTTTCTACAAATTTAAGTAAAAATTTTTTTTTTTAAGAATAATTCGCACACTATAAGTAGCTTATATTACTATTAAGCTTATTAAATAGAGAGTAAGAGGTCTATTATTGTGGTATAACGTATATTGCAGCGTTTGTTCAGAGTTCTTCTTAAACTGTAGCGGTATTGTATATATTCAAGCAGTTTTACTTATTATATTGCTATAAACCCCTAAATGTAGTGTTTTCAATGATATTAGCTATTTATCCGGTGATATTAGCTGTTTTCCGACAAATTGAAGTATCCCATCCTTTTCTTAGAATAATTTTGCCCACTATAAGATAGCTCATACATTAAGCTAGTAAATAGAAGAGTAAGAGGGTTATTATTGTGATTATAACGGTTAATTTGCAAGCGTTTTTCATTGGGTTTTGTAAACTGTAGCGTTTATTGTATAAATATACAAGTAGTTGTACTTATCTATTGCTTATAAACCCCATAAATAAAATGTAGTGTTTTCAATGATATAGCTATTTATCGGTGATATAAGCTGTTTTACTACAAATTGAAGGATAAAATCCCCTTTTTAGAAATTAATTTGACCCTATAAAAGGGGGTTTTTGCCCCTTACATACATATTAAGCATAAATCGAAGAGTAAGAGGTATTTATTGTGATATAACAGTATATTGCCAAGCGTTTTCATAGTTTCTTGTAAACTGTAGAGTTATGTAATATACAAGTAGTTTTACTTATTATATTGCTATAAAACCCATAAAATGTAGGTTTTCAATGATTATAGCTAGTTATCAGTGATATATAGCTGTTTTCCTACAAATTGAAAGTATAAATCTCTTTTTAGGAAAATTTGCACCTATAAGTAGCTTACATTACATTAAGCTAATTAAATAGAAGCGAGGAGGAAATTTCTATGTTGATATACACGGTATTATTGCAAGCGTTTTCATAGTTTCTTGTAAACTGTAGCGTTATTGGTATATAACAAAGTAGTTGTTTATTATCATATTGCTATAAACCCATAAAAATTAGTGTTGTCAGATATTAGCTTATTTACGGTGATATATAGTGTTTTCCTACAAAATTGAAGTATAAAATCCTTTTTTTAGAATAATTGCCCCTATAAGTACCTTACATAACATTAAGCTAGTAAATAGAGAGTAAGAGGATATTTATTTGTGATATAACGGGTATATTGCAAGGTTTTTCATAGTTTTCTTGTAAAAACTCGTAGCGTGATGTATATATACAAATAGTTTTACTTATTATATTGCTATAAAGCCATAAAATGTAGTGTTTTCAATGATTTTAGCTAGTTATCAGTGATATATAGCTGTTTTCCTAAAAATTGAAGTATAAAATCCTCTTTTTAGAATAATTTGCACCTATAAGTAGCTTACATTACATTAAGCTAATAAATAGAAGAGTAAGAGGAAATTTATTGTGATATAACGGTATATTCCAAGCGTTTTTCATAGTTTCTTGTAAACTGTAGCGTTATTGTATATATACAAGTAGTTTTACTTATCATATTGCTATAAACCCATATAATGTAGTGTTTTCAATGATTTTAGCTAGTTATCAGTGATATATAGCTGTTTTCCTACAAATTGAAGCATAAAATTATCTTTTTAGAATAATTTGCACCTATAAGTAGCTTACATTACATTAAGCTATTAAATAGAAGATTAAGAGGTTATTTATTGTGATATAACGGTATATTGCAAGCGTTTTTCATAGTTTCTTGTAAACTGTAGCTTTATTGTATATATACAAGTAGTTTTACTTATCATATTGCTATAAACCCAAAAAAATGAAAAGGTTTTCAATGTTTAGCTATTTATGGAGATATATACTTTTTTCCCCTAAATTGAAGTATCCCATCCTTTTCTTGGAAATTTCCCCCTATAAGTAGTTTTCTTTTACATTAAGTATAAATGGAAGAGTAAAGGTTTTTTATTGGGGTTTATAAGGTATATTGCAAGCTTTTTCATATTTTTCTTGAAAAAGTAGCGTTTTTGGATATATATAAAAGTAGTTTTCCCTTTATATTGTATAAACCCATAAAATGTAGTTTTTTTCAATGATTTTAGCATTTATGGGTGATATATAGCTTTTTTTCCCTACAAATTGAAGTAAAAAAATCCTTTTTTTAGAATAATTTGAAACCTTTTAATTTTGGTTTACATTACTTTAACTTTTAAAAATAGGGGGAGTAAGGGGGTTTAAATTTATTTGATTAACGGTATATTCCCAGCGTTTTTCTAGTTTCTTGTAAACTGTCCCCGTTTTTTATATATACAAGTATTTTTATTTTATTATATTGCAAAAAAACCCCAAAAAATGTAGTTTTTTTAAATGTTTTTAGCTAGTTATCAGTGATATATAGCTTTTTTTCCTAAAAAATTGAAGTATAAAATCCTTTTTTTAGAATAATTTGCCCCTATAAGTAGCTTACATTACAAAAGCTTTTTAAATAAAAGAGTAGGGGGAAAAATTTTTGTGATAAAAACGGTATTTTGCAAGCGTTTTTCATAGTTTCTTGTAAACTGTAGCGTTATTTTTATATTACAAGTATTTTTATTTTATCATATTGCTAAAAACCCAAAAAAAAATTAGTGTTTTAAATAAATATTGGGTTTTTTATCGGTGATATATGCGGGTTTTCCTACAAATTAAAGAAATCCCAAACCCCTTTTTTTAGAATAATTTGCCCCTATAATTACCTTACTTTACTTAAAAGCTGGGAAAAATTGAAGAGTAAGAGGAAATTTATTTTTGTTTATAACGGTAATTTGAAAGCTTTTTTTCAAAAAAAAAATTTTCTTGAAAACTGTAGCGTTTTTGGTAATATACAAGTAGTTTTACGTTTATATTGCAAAAAACCCCTTTAAAATGTAGTTTTTTTCAATGATTTAGCTAGTTAAGTGATATAAAAGCTTTTCCCCCCAAAAAAATTTGAAGTATAAAATCCTTTTTTTAAAAGAAAAATTTTGCCCCTATAAGTAGCTTACATTCCCATTAAGCTTTTAAAATAGAAGAGTAATAGGGGTATTTATTGGGGAAAAACCCGGTATATTGCAAGCTTTTTTTCATATTTTTCTTTTTAAACTGTAGCGTTTTTTGGGAAATAAAACAAGTAGTTTTACTTTTTCATATTGCTAAAAAAAAAAAAACCCCCATAAAATGGAGTTTTTTTTTAAATGATATTAGCTATTTATCGGTGATATTAGCTGTTTTCCTACAAATCAAAGTATAAAACCCTTTTTTTTTTTTAAAAATAATTTGCACCTATAATTTAGCTTAAACAAAACTTAAGCTATTAAATAGAAGGGTTAGTTTTTTAAAATTTGTGATATAAGGGTTTTTATTGCAAGCGTTTTTCATATTTTCCCTTCTAAAATGTAGCTTTTTGTATATATAAAGTAGTTTTACTTTTTTAAATTTTTGCTATAAACCCAAAAAAATGTAGTGTTTTGAATAAATTTTAGCTAGTTATCAGTGATATATAGCTTTTTCCCCTAAAAAATTAAGTATCCCACCCCTTTTTTTTAAAATAATTTGCCCCATAAGAGTTTTCATTACTTAAGCTAGTAAATAGAAAGAAGAGGTTATTTATTTTTATATAACGGTAAAAATTGAAAAGTTTTTCATAGTTTCTTGTAAACTTTTAGCGTTTTTTAATAAACAAAAGCTTTACTTATTTTTTGCTATAAAGCCAAAAAAGGTATTTGTTTTCAAAAATTTTGCTGGGTTACCCCGGATATATATTTTGTTTTCCTACAAATTAAAAGTAAAAAACCCTCTTTTAGAAAAATTTGCACCTATAATTTAGTTACATTACTTTAAGCTTTTTAAAATAGAAGAGTAATGGGGGTTTTTTATTGTAAATATAACGGTATTTTCAAGCCTTTTTTTCTTTAGTTTCTTGAAAAACGTAGGGGTTATTTTTATTAACAAGTATTTTTTTACTTATCATTTGCAAAAAAAACCCCCAAAAAATGGAGTTTTTTTCCAATGAATTAGCTATTTACGGTGAATAAAAGCTTTTTTCCTAAAATCGAAGTAAAAAAACCCTTTTTTTAGAAAAATTTTGCACCTATAAGAGTTTACAAAAACATTAAGCTATTAAATAGAAGATTTAAAGGGGTTTTATATATTGTGATAAAAAGGGGTTTATTGCAAGGTTTTTCATAGTTTCTTCAAAAATGTAGGGGTTATTGTAATATACAAGTATTTTTTAATTATTTATTGCTATAAACCCATAAAATGTAGTGTTTTGAATGATTTTAGCTAGTTATCAGTGATATATAGCTGTTTTCCTACAAATTGAAGTATCCCATCCTTTTTTTAGAATAATTTGCCCCAATAAGTAGCTTACAGTTTAGTTTGCCCCTATAAGTAGTTTGCCCCTATATAGTAGTTTGCCCCTATAAGTAGTTTGCCCCTATAAGTAGTTTGCCCCTATAAGTAGTATTAAGCTAGTAAATAGAAGAGTAAGAGGTTATTTATTGTGATATAACGGTATATTGCAAGCGTTTTTCATAGTTTCTTGTAAACTGTAGCGTTATTTTATATATACAAATAGCTTTACTTATCATATTGCTATAAAGCCATAAAAGGTAGTGTTTTCAATGATTTTAGCTAGTTATCAGTGATATATTGCAGTTTTCCTACAAATTGAATCATAAAATCCTCTTTTTAGAATAATTTGCACCTATAAGTAGCTTACATTACATTAAGCTAATAAATAGAAGAGTAAGAGGAAATTTATTGTGATATAACGGTATATTCCAAGCGTTTTTCATAGTTTCTTGTAAACTGTAGCGTTATTGTATATATACAAGTAGTTTTACTTATCATATTGCTATAAACCCATATAATGTAGTGTTTTCAATGATTTTAGCTAGTTTTCAGTGATATATAGCTGTTTTCCTACAAATTGAAGTATAAAATCCTCTTTTTAGAATAATTTGCACCTATAAGTAGCTTACATTACATTAAGCTATTAAATAGAAGAGTAGGAGGAAATTTATTGTGATATAACGGTATATTGCAAGCGTTTTTCATAGTTTCTTGTAAACTGTAGCGTTATTGTATATATACAAGTAGTTTTACTTATCATATTGCTATAAACCCATAAAAATTAGTGTTTTCAATGATATTAGCTATTTATCGGTGATATATAGCTGTTTTCCTACAAATTGAAGTATAAAATCCTTTTTTTAGAATAATTTGCCCCTATAAGTACCTTACATTACATTAAGCTAGTAAATAGAAGAGTAAGAGGAAATTTATTGTGATATAACGGTATATTGCAAGCGTTTTTCATAGTTTCTTGTAAACTGTAGCGTTATTGTATATATACAAGTAGTTTTATGATTATAT
>JACEEZ010003476.1:12500-30033 GCA_016584305.1 Chionoecetes opilio | reverse complement strand
CCCCTTCACCCCCTTTCCCATCACCCCCATCTTTTCCCCTCACCCATCACCCATCACCCCCAACCCATTCACTCACCCATCCCCCCATACCATTCCCCATCACCCCACCCATTCACTCACCCATTACCCATCACCCTACAGCAAAGTTTCCTCAATTCTCGCAACCCACTTTTTTTTTCACAATTCTTGCTAATAGGCTGCTAAAAAAAAAAAAAAAAAAGTGATGGATCATCTCAATAATTGGGCTTAAAACCTTCCCCTGGTCGACCTGGTTCCAAAATGTGCCATATGAGGTGATTGCGCCAAGGGGGGCGGAACCTATACCACAAAACACACACACACACACACACAGACAGACAGACAGACAGACAGACAGACAGAACAACCTTTCGTTTATATTATTATATAGCCGCAAAGCCGCCCTCCGGGCGGACTTTTTGGCTAGCTCCTGCGGAGGGCATGGTGGTGGGGCCTTCGGCCCCCCACCTGTTTTTGGGTGGGCCTTCGGCCCACCAAACACGGACTCTCCAGATAGCCCCTTCTAACTTCCTGAAATCATGGATGTAGAAATGTATGTATTCCCCCAACCCATTCACTCACCCATTCCCCATCACCCCCCACCCATTCACTCCCCCATTCCCCATCACCCCCCACCCATTCACTCACCCTTTTACCCATCAACCACACACCCTTCACTCACCCATTACCCATCACCCCCCACCTATTCCCTCACCCATCACCCCCAACCCATCACCCCCACCCATTCACTCACCCATCACCCACACCCATTACCCATACCCCACCCATTCACTCACCCATTACCCATCACCCTACATCCTCAATCCATTACCCATCACCCTACACCCTACATATCTCCTCAATTCTCGCAACCCACTTTTTTTCAACAATTATCGCTAAATAGGCTGCTTAAAAAAAAGAAGAAAAAAAGTGATCGAATCATCTCATAAGTGGGTTATTGCCCTTTCCCCCGGTCAACCATTTCCAAAAATGTGCCATATGAGGTGATTGCCCCCCGGGGGGCGGAACCTATACCAGACACACACACACAGACAGACAGACAGACAGACACACTTTCGCTTATATTTACCATTACCCATCACCCCCACCTATTCCCTAAACCCATCACCCATCACCCCCAACCATCACCCCCACCCATTCACTCACCCATCACCCACACCCATTCCCCATAAACCCCACCCATTCCTCACCATTCCCCACCCACCCTACATCAAGGTTTCCTCAATTAGAGAGAACTGAAACTCGAGAAATGCAGTGGTCGCTGGCAGTTTTAAACTCAAAGGTTGGTTACTGGTTTTGGCTCCGGACTAATATTTTTCATAAATTAAT
Source organism: Chionoecetes opilio (assembly GCA_016584305.1). Taxonomy (NCBI): domain Eukaryota; kingdom Metazoa; phylum Arthropoda; class Malacostraca; order Decapoda; family Majidae; genus Chionoecetes; species Chionoecetes opilio. The sequence goes on along the minus strand of JACEEZ010003476.1, from coordinate 28,665 downwards.
TTCGCGAAAAAACATTGATGCACCGCATCTGAATACCAAAAAATATAGTTCTTCTGTTGTTCTACTAATTTTATGGATGACATTCATTACGATGGAACGTTCTATAATAGCAGTTTTAAAGCAAATTACTCGCCTCAGTAGCAAAGCTTAATATATTTTTACATGTATATTGTGGCATGTAAAATTTGGGTGATGTTCACACTGTTTTCTAAGACAGTACTGCTGCGGTCTGGCAAAAAGCTTGTCAAAATACAATAAGCAATGCCTGGAAAAACGAAGAAAAAGAATGCCGAAAAACGGCTCGTTTCTGCGACAATGTAGGTTATAATTGTGGAGGCGACACGCCGCGGCGGGGAGTGGTGGGCGGGAGATTTTTGGCGGGAGATTGAATCAAAACATTGCTACTTCACGCGTCGACTCATTGCCTTCCAGGCTTTCTATCTGATTGATACACAATAATAACAGGAAAATATGACTGCCTAGGTATAGATAACTTCTAAACATACGTTATTGACTATATTATTTATAGAGTAACATTTACCTCGTCTCCTCAACTATAAACCTACTTGGTATTTGGTTATATTTCAATGTTTTACAGAATCAGGCTTCTATACAATATACTATAGAAGAAAATCGTTCTTAATATTATACTTGTGTGTTTTAAGTGCAGTGGAATAAGCCCATATTTTTCTTTCAAGTTGACCAACTTTTCACCAAATTGTGAGTTAAAACTGCCAGCGACCCTGGGATTTCGGAGTTGCAGTTCTCTCTTAATTCTCGCAACCCACTTTTTTTTTCACAATTATCGCTAATAGGCTGCTAAAAAAAAAAAAAAAAATAATTATGGATCATCTCATAAATTGGCTTAAAACCTTCCCCTGGTCAACCCGGTTCCAAAAATGTGCCATATGAGGTGATTGCGCCACGGGGGGCGGAACCTATACCAGACACACAACCCCACACACCCCACAACACAGACAGACAGACAGACAGACAGACCCCACTTTCGCTTATTTTACCATTACCATTACCCCCTACCTATTCCCCCACCCATCACCCATCACCCCCAACCCATCACCCCCCACCCATTCACTCACCCATCACCCCACACCCATTACCATCACCCCACCCCTTCACTCACCCATTACCCATCACCCTACATCAAGGTTTCCTCAAATCTCGCAACCCACTTTTTTTTCTCACAATTATCGCTAATAGGCTGCTAAAAAAAAGAAAAAAAAAGTGATCGAATCATCTCATAAGTGGGCTTATGACCTTCCCCTGGTCAACCCGGTTCCAAAAATGTGCCATATGAGGTGATTGCGCCACGGGGGGCGGAACCTATACCACACACACACACACACACACACACACACAGACAGACAGACAGACAGACAGACACACTTTCGCTTATATTATTATAGATTACCCATCACCCCCCACCTATTCCCTCACCCATCACCCATCACCCCCAACCCATCACCCCCACCCATTCACTCACCCATCACCCCACACCCATTACCCATCACCCCACCCATTCACTCACCATTACCCATCACCCTACATCAAGGTTTCCTCAATTCTCGCAACCCCTTTTTTTTCTCACAATTATCGCTAATAGGCTGCTAAAAAAAAAAAAAAAAAAAGTGATCGGATCATCTCAAAATTTGGGGCTTAAAACCTTCCCCTGGTCAACCCGGTTCCAAAAATGTCCATATGAGGTGATTGCGCCAGGGGGGCCCGGAAACCTATACCAGACACACACACACACACACACACACCGACAGACAGACGACAGACAGACACACTTCGCTTATATTTACCATTACCCATTACCCCCTACCTATTCCCTCACCCATCACCCATCACCCCCAACCCATCACCCCCCCCATTCACTCCCACCCAACACCCCACACCCATTACCCATCACCCCACCCATTCACTCACCCATTACCCTCACCCTACATCAAGGTTTCCTCAATTCTCGCAACCCACTTTTTTTTCTCACAATTATCGCTAATAGGCTGCTAAAAAAAAAAAAAAAAAAAAAGTGATCGAATTTCATCTCATAAGTGGGCTTATGACCTTCCCCTGGTCAACCCGTTCCAAAAATGTGCCATATAAAGGTGATTGCGCCACGGGGGGCGGAACCTATACCACACACACACACACACAAAACACACACACACAACACACACACCCCAACACAGACAGACAGACAGACCACTTTCGCTTATATTATTATATATAAAATATATATATATTATATATATATGCGTGTGTCCTGGGAATACAAATCCTAGGTGCATGGCTTTTTCGTCCTTACACCACTCAGCATAAGTCCAGACCCAACTCCGGTATCTCTACGGGCGGATGGCTACCTTGAACATTCACAAGGCACACCGTGGCTAGAACCATTCTGACAAGCGTTTATAGACGGCGCTGAGTCTTCGCACAGGAGGAGCCGAGCGCCCGAGGGCCAGCAACGTAACAAGACACGCGGCGCAGCCGCAGAGCCGCCCGTGCCCCCCCACGTGGCGGGGATTGCTACCGCACTCGCAGCATATACCCCAGCAAAAGGCAAGTGCAGTCATGGGGGGTTTATCAGATGGCTATCCTACCGCCCCCACATGCGTCATCCGCCGCCCCGGTTACGCATCGCGCCCCCGTTATAACCGCCAGAAGGGACTGTGTGGCTGCGTGTACGGTGGCGTTCAAACGGGCAGGGTTTGTAAAGTGGCGGAACTGCGGGGGTGCCTGGGGGGACACGTGCCCCCATTTTAGTGTGGTGCCCCCGGGTGCCCCCCTATTTTTACAACCCCCTTTTTCCCAGGGGCCCGGGTTTAGGAGTGGGCAAAAGTGGGCAGCTTTCCCAGGGGCCCCCACAATCAGGGGGCCTCCACAAAAGGGGGGTAAAACTGCCAAACTGGGGCCTGGGGCCTTACATATTACAATTTTTGTTCTTATTTAAATATTTACTTAATACTTTTTGGTATTATTCTAGTGTTTTTGCCCATACTCTCCCCTCTCCCCCAAAACAAGTTTTGGTGACCTGGGGGAATGCGGGGTATTTGGCAAGGGGACCGAATATCGTCGCAAAACCCCATAGTTTTTGAGTTAGGGATGTAGTTTTAAATGGTCAAAATTCCCTCGATCTAGGGAAATAGATTGGGATTTCTTCCAAAACCAGAGACTTGTGAACCTGAAAGATCCTCACAAAGAGAATGATAACCGGTGTGTCGAGCCCCCCTCCCCCTCCCCTCCCACTTAGGGTAAGGTAAAATGTTGTTAGGTTGCCGGAGAGTCTAAGGGCCCCCCGTTAGAACGTTGGTAAATTAGGTTAGGTTAGATTATCGGGTGATTATTGCGAAGAGGTTAGGTTAGATTAACGGGGGGGGAGGGGGGCAGAGCCCCCGCTAGGTTTTGATTACAGGGGGGTCGAGGGAACGGAGCCCCCTCGCAAGGAGGTTTTGGTTAAATTTTCTTAGCTCTAGTAAAATTACTCTAGATCTAGGGGATTTTGGCTCTTTTACCTAACTCCAAAATACTGTTTCCGACGCATTATTTGCTCCTACCCGAAAACCCGGCATTCCCCCCAGGTTCCCAAGCTTGTTTTTGGGGGGAAGGGAAGAGTATGGGCAACACTAGAAATTTACCATACTTCTTTGTATATTTAATAATAAATTTCTGGTTAAAGTTTTTTTTAAAAAAAACCCCTTTTTTTAAAGGGGGTTTGGGTTATGGGGGTTGGGGAAAAAGGGGGTTTTTTAAAAAGAAAAACATTTTTAAAGGGCCAACCCCCCCTTTAAAAAGGGGGGGGGGTTTTTCCCAAATTTGGGGGGGGGTTTGAAAAAGTCCCCTTCTTTGGCTAGAAAAAAGGTTTTGGGGGGGGGGGGGGGGGGGGGGGGGGGGGGGGGGGGGGGGGGGGGGGGGGGGGGGGGGGGGGGGGGGGGGGGGGGGGGGGGGGGGGGGGGGGGGGGGGGGGGGGGGGGGGGGGGGGGGGGGGGGGGGGGGGGGGGGGGGGGGGGGGGGGGGGGGGGGGGGGGGGGGGGGGGGGGGGGGGGGGGGGGGGGGGGGGGGGGGGGGGGGGGGGGGGGGGGGGGGGGGGGGGGGGGGGGGGGGGGGGGGGGGGGGGGGGGGGGGGGGGGGGGGGGGGGGGGGGGGGGGGGGGGGGGGGGGGGGGGGGGGGGGGGGGGGGGGGGGGGGGGGGGGGGGGGGGGGGGGGGGGGGGGGGGGGGGGGGGGGGGGGGGGTTTTTTTTTTTTTTTTTTTTTTTTTTTTTTTTTTTTTTTTTTTTTTTTTTTTTTTTTTTTTTTTTTTTTTTTTTTTTTTTTTTTTTTTTTTTTTTTTTTTTTTTTTTTTTTTTTTTTTTTTTTTTTTTTTTTTTTTTTTTTTTTTTTTTTTTTTTTTTTTTTTTTTTTTTTTTTTTTTTTTTTTTTTTTTTTTTTTTTTTTTTTTTTTTTTTTTTTTTTTTTTTTTTTTTTTTTTTTTTTTTTTTTTTTTTTTTTTTTTTTTTTTTTTTTTTTTTTTTTTTTTTTTTTTTTTTTTTTTTTTTTTTTTTTTTTTTTTTTTTTTTTTTTTTTTTTTTTTTTTTTTTTTTTTTTTTTTTTTTTTTTTTTTTTTTTTTTTTTTTTTTTTTTTTTTTTTTTTTTTTTTTTTTTTTTTTTTTTTTTTTTTTTTTTTTTTTTTTTTTTTTTTTTTTTTTTTTTTTTTTTTTTTTTTTTTTTTTTTTTTTTTTTTTTTTTTTTTTTTTTTTTTTTTTTTTCCCCTTTGGGGGACCCCTTCCAAAAATTTGGGACCCCACCCCAAAGCATGGTGGCCTTTGAAATTTGGGTTTTTGGGTGGGGGGAAGGCAGACTGACTCTTTATTCTCTCCCAAAATTGCCCAAAATCTATACATTATAAATTTAAAGGAAAAATTCCTAGCAATGGTATCTGGGGAAACCCCTAATTTGGGGAATTCCCTAGATTTTTTACATATATGACTTTGACATTTTTTTTGGGGAGCCATAAATCATTATATTTGCTTCCCCCCCCCAAAAACCCGTATTCCCCCCCCATTTTCCCCGGGCTTGTTGGCTAAGGGAAAAAAAAAAGATAGGGGTGAAGGACTTTTTCCCAAAATTTTTAAAAGTAAAATTTTTTTTTGTAATGAAGGGGGGGCCTCCACACAGAGACGCCCGGCCCCACGGGGCTAAACCCGGGCCCTGCTTGTTCCCCCACTGGTCTGACTCGCTGACGCCTTTTTACGGTACACTACGGTAATTACTCTGAAAATTAGCGTCAAAATTCCGTTACAAACGCAAATGGTTTGGTTGCAGTTATACGCCCCATCTAAAACCCTTAACTTTTTTTTTTGTGATAAGAAAATCCTTTTCTTTCCCAAACCCCAAGAAAATTAGTTTCCTATTGCAAATTTTTTTTTAAAATGAATAAGTTTATGGTGGACATACATTATGGGAGTCGGCATATTGGGTTAACTTCCTATTTACTATCAATCAAAAGGGGGGTTTCATATGTTTGATCCGCCTAAATATATAAAATTTAAATAAGAGACCCGTCTCGAGGAAAAAGGGGGAGAGGGGATAGACGGGGTTTGGGGAGGTTAAGCCTCAAAAAACGAGGACGGGTGGTAATGGCTCAAGAAAGCCCATCACTCATACCGATGTTTTCCCTTCATCATATCGTGGTTCTCCATATACCGTACAAGTGCCATGCCAAACTATAAAAAACCTTTCACTAAACCTACACACATGTGAATGAAAAAAAATTCACAAGGAAAACATGACGCACCAAGGTGGCTGGCTATCACGACAAAAACCCCGCTCAGTGGCCCTTCTGCCCTTGTTTCCAGAGACTTTTTGAGCTACCGTGGTGGTGATAAGACGTTGTGCTCCAGCTCCTCCACCAAAGTAAAACCCGCTACTATCGCTTCACAAACCCAAACCCCTACACAAAATTTTGTTCCTGATCCGCTGTGGGGTATCGGCGTATGTTGTGCCCTTTTTCCCCTATTCCGTGATTGATGCCGCCTGCGAGACGGCCGCCAGCCGGCTGCCGTGACTGGCCCACTTAAAACTGTCCCCAGATCCCGCTCGCCTTCCCCTCCGTCTGTAGACCACCTGCCGAAAAGGCCTGCAAGCTTGCACGCTCCTTCCCTCCATCCGCCTCCCCCCCAACGCGATGCTATCCCCCCATTTGCTGCTTCTGAATCCGCCTGCTCTTTTCCTTCCACCAAATCGCCTCATCATCGTCGGGTCACTGAGGGCTCAGATCATTTATCCCCCCGGGAAGGTTCCAGCCTTTTTTGATTCCATTTTTAAAAAAAAATTTTTGTCTAGCCTCTAACCATCACCGGGGGGGGGAAAGGGGAAATTAAGTTCGAGGGGCCAACCTTGCACCTTGCCCCCCCCCCAGGTCTGTCAAAAACGCTGGGGGAGGGGTCCGTAAAGTGCGGGGTTGCATCGGACGACGACCCCTACTGTTGGGGGAGAATTTTCCCTTGTTTCCCCAGAATGACAATGCGAGATTCTTCGGGGGCTGACTTACTTGAGGGCCCCCCTTCAGTAATTGTAAGTGCCCTTAGACTCCCGACTCCCGCCCCGGGACGGTGATCGGGGCCCAACAGGCTTCAGGGTAAGTTTCGGGGCCCCCTTCCAGCCGGGGCCTTAACAACACGGTGTACTGGGTCCGGCCCCCCCCTCCCTGTCCCCCGGGGTCACCCCTGCCTCCTTTTTGGCCCTGGTAATTCCCCTGAAACATAAAGATCCGCTGCGTAATGAGGGGGTTTTCATGCTGCAGGGGGTGTCCCCGGGCCGGGTGTACGCCTTTTTTGTGGTGATGCCCCCGCCCCACCTAAAAGCATCCCCGGGCTTCCTCCAGCATGCGGTGAAACTCCTTCAACATGAGCCCCCTGTTCCTCTCGGATGTAAAGAGGAAGCGGGGGGCACCACCCTGGCCCTTCCGTCCAAAGGGGGGCCCCCCTGAAACGGGACCGTCCTCCCCTACTCGCCCCTTCCCGGGCCCAAAGCCTGTTCCGGGCCCCCCCCTGCCTGTCAGCCAAATCCAAAGGGCCCTGCCCCCTCCATCCTTACCCCCTCCATTCTGTTTCCACTGGCTGCTGCTGCGTCCCCCCCACCCTCCACCCCTATCGTGGGTCCCCTTTCCCCCCAAACCCCAAAGGCCCCAAACACCCCCCCGGGCCCCGTAACAACCCCAACTTAAATATAGGCCAGGCCCTCCTTCCTGCCGGGGGGGGCCCTATAGGGAGGATTGGGGGTGACTTTCCCATCCCCCTACCCCCTTATCCCTAATCCCCCCCCCGACCTTTTTCCTTTCCCCTGCCTTCCCCAGCCCGCGCCATGCCCAACGCCAGCACTCCACCCCCCTGCCCCACGGGGGCAGTGCTAACCTGCCCCCCCTTCTCCTTCTCGGGCTCAGCATGCTTCGGGTTTTGCGGGCCACCTCATTGGGGAATTGCCCCCCTTGACTTAAAATTTTTTAATCTCCTTATTTCATTCCAGCCCCCGACGCCTCATTCGATCCTCCAGGCCTCCTTCCCTTTCCTTATGTCATCACGCGTGAGTCTTTATCCCTCCCACTTCATCTTCTGGAAAGCCGGGCTCTGTACCGAACTTCCAGCTTTAAACCACGCTCTCATCATACCTCCTCTATTGTTGGCGCTGTTGACGTGGCTCAAGACGCTTTCTCCCCCTCCTTTCCCAACTATGCTTTTCCCCAGGGTGGCCCGGGGGGCCGGCGGGGGAGGAGGGGGCCTGCTTCTGCTGGTCCAACCTCCCCCTCTCTTCTACCCTCTCACTTCACTCCTTTCCTGGAGGTGGCCTGGGGCACCTGGGGTGACTGTTACCTTTGTTCAGGGCCCCCTTTGTTCTATTGATATACAAACCTGTTTAATAAACCCTTCAGGGAATTCCGACTTGTTCTCTAGCTTTCCCCCCCAGCTTTAAAAATGGGTGTTTTTTTTGCCCATCATGACCTCTGGGAACCGGCCCCCCCCAAGCCGGAGAAAACCCCTCGGGGAGGTCACTCTCGAGCTTTTTGGCGGACAGTGCTTCTTTTCTCTCCTTATCCACTGGCCTCCCTACCAGGATGACCAGTTTTTTAGGGAACCCCCCCACCCTTTGGGCCTCTGCCTGGGTAATGGCCCCCCCCCTCCTCACCACTGTCACAACTGGCCCTTAATGGGGGGCGAAACCCTCTTCCTGTTGTAATTTTTTTTTTCCCCCCAGTACCCCCCCCCCTCCCCCTTCACGCAACCTCGTTGGTCCTTCACCAGAGGAGACTGGGGGTCTTTTTTAAACAGAATTAATTCATTCCCCCCCCTTACCCTCCCTTCATCGGATTAAAATTCAATACCTCACGGCCCCCCCGGTGGCTGGGGTCCCCCATTTCATCTCAAACATTCCCCCCCCTCCCCCTCTTTCCGGGGCCCCTGGTGGTCCCGGAAATGGCGGCAGCCCTTTAGGCCAAAAGCCAGCCTTTATGCGTGGCGTAAGAACCCCCCTTCCCCTTTCTCCGTAGTCGCTTCCGTTTATTGGGGGCCCGATCAAACGGTTTTTTTCTTTATGAGAAAGTTCTGCATGGCCTCCTTTGTGTTCCCTGTCCCTTTTCCTCCTCATCTCCCGGGCTTGGTCCTTTTTCAGGAAAATGGTCCCCCCTCCCCCCCTTCACTTTCCGTTAACTAATAAAGGTGCCCTCCTCGTCCTGATCCGAAAAAACGAGTGCCTTTCCTCCCCCATTCACACTCACTCGGGTCTCCAGACCCCCTCCCCACCTGTTTACCCCCTTTACCACCGCCATCAATACACGATAACCCCCCAGGACCTTTTCCCGCTTTACACGCACTGTCCCTGGGGAAGCGGTGGACCGGACAACGTCCCGACGAGTTTCTTCGCCGCCTCCCGGTGCCTGGCTCGCCTCCCCCTGGACGTCCTCAAAGCCAGCTGGTGTCGGGGCGTTCCCTTTGTGTGGCGTCATGCCCTCACAATTTTATTCTTAAAGCCTGGGAAAGGGTCCCTCAGTTCCCCCTATAGGCCCATTACCTTCTCTTAATCTCAGTAAGGAGTAGAACAAAAAGTACGGTGTGGTTGACAGGGGGTTGGGAACACAAACACCTTCTTCCATCAAACATGTTCGGGTTTCGTCCTCACCGGGCACCCTGGTCCCTGCTCCGCTGGGGCACCACATACGGAAAAGGGTTTCCCCCCAAACAATTCACACTAATGCCTTTTTGACATCCAAGCAGCTTTTGACCCTCCTCCCTAATGCATCATTGGAAACTGCCCGCCTAGGGCTGCATGGCTCCCCCCCTCCAATGGGTTAAATCCCTTTCCCGTCTTCCAGGGCCCTCTCTGTGACGGGAAAACCCTTCCAGGTCTTACCCGTTTACCCAGGCGTCCCACAGGGTTCTCCCCCCATCCTGTCCTCTTCAAAATCTTGCTTTCAGACTTTCCCCGCTCTCCTGCCACATGCACTCATCTATGCTGATGACATCTCTCTCATTTTTTTCTCTCCCCCTTCCAGGACTCAACCATCTTTAACGTGGGGTTATGCCGTCCCTCATGACCTCCCGTTGGGGGCCCGACGGGAGTGCCCAAAATTAGCCTTCTGTGCTTCCCCGAAGGCGTATTCCAACACCCAAAGGGCCCTTAATGGGTCCCCCCAATTTCCCTTTAAAACCCCGCACAAATTCCTTGGTTTACTGTTGGTGGCCCCCCCCTACCTGGGGGCCGCACATACAGTACCCCGGTGACCTCGGGCCTCAAGAGCTTAACTATGAAGTCCCTTGCAGGGGTCAGTGGGGTGCGGACAGGGAAAACCCCCCTTCATTTCTATGCACTTACATCCGTCCGTTAGACTAGGGTGTGAGGTTTATGGTGCGGCCCCACCCTTCCTCCTCCAAAGTTAAAATTAAACCAGATAATGCCCTTTGTAACTTTGGGGCCTTCAGGGCCCCCCCATTTACAGCCCTTCAGGCAGAATCCTCCCCCCCTCCCGTCGCACCCACCTCCCCCTCCTTGTCCCACCTACACCAAACTTGCCCCCTCCCCCAGCTGCCATGCCCCCCCTCCCTCCTCCTCCGACCCGGAGGGAACCACTTCATGCCCCCTTCCCTATCAACCCCCACCCTTTCGTAGAGCGAGCCCCCTCCTTCTTTGCTTCTATCCCCGGGACTCCCCCCTCCTTTTGCACTCTGGGAAACCTCTCCCCTGGGGCCCCTTTGGGTTTTCCCCTTCTTCTCTAATTTCTCTGTCCCTTCACACACCTACACCATGGGCCAAGGGTGCCTGTCCGGGGCAGGGGAGGTACCTTTTTTACTCCCTCCTACCACCCTTACAAAACCCCTTCCCCACATTTTTCACCGACGGGGTCCCGTCCCGCCAGCCCCTCCGTCTGTAGTGCGGCCCTGTTCATCCCCCGGGCCCGGTCACTTGCCACCGCCTGGGGGTTCCACCCACTGCCTCCATCCAGGCAGAACTTTTTTTCCCTCAGGGAGGGCATCAAAAGCCACCACCCGGGCCCCCCCCCTGTGCTGTAACCCTTTTCCTGACTCCCTCCCCAGCCCTCCAAATTCTCCGACGTCACCGCCCTTCACTCACCATCCCTTTTTTTCACATCCACCCCCTCTTCTTCACTTTCCTCCTCTGGGCCCTGTCATCCACCTTCTGGGTTCCCTCCCAATTGGTGTCAGGGGCAACCTGTGGCCGACAGGGCGCAGCGGAGGGGCACTCCCTCCCCCCTCCCATAGAATAAACCCAGACCTGCTGATTCCGACTAACCTTAGATACATGCAACCGACACTGGGACAAAGAACTGACACGCCTTTCAGACACTTCACTTGGACGTTACGACATGACCACGACACCCCTGGTGACCCCCTCCCCCCGCCGTGCCCGACACCGCAGTCAAACCCGATCCGTTTGGGCCCACCCCCTCAAAAGCCCACCCCCAAACTGGGGATGCACTGACCCTCATGCCCCTGGTGCCCCCCATACCCGGGCCACCTAACCCCCCTCCTGCAAATTTCCCCGTCACCACTCCCCCCGCCGGCGCTCCTCCAATCACTATCCCCACTCCTCCTCCGCAGGCCCTCTAGCCCGCCCTCCTGGGGGGGCTCTCCAACCCCGGCTTGGCCTTCAAAATTCTCAAAAACACCAGACCTTCCTACAAATCGGGCCCCCCCCACCCGGTCTAAACCCGCAAACCCCTCTGCTACTGCACCTTCGGGCACTAAGGGTGTGGCCCCAAGCCTACCGGCCCCCTTTAAACCCCCAACAACAAAAAACCTTCTTCCACCTCTTCCTGCCCTTTATCCGGCCTGCCCGAACTTGATGCAGCCATGTACCTTACCCACAACCAAACAACGTAACACTACATTAGATACCAACTTTTTTAAAAGCCCTTTTCAGAACAAAAAAAAAGTTAACGGGGAAACCAGTTTGTCCTGCGCCCGGCGCGCCCCCCCCACCGCGTCGCCAACCGCAAAAACCTCCCGGGTTCCCCCTGAAGTACCAAAAAAACCGCAAAGCCCGACCTTTAGTTTCATTTCACATTTTCTCCTTTTTTCCCGTACTGTGGGCTGCTTAAATTGTGTCTATCGTGATCTTTATGTTTTATTTGTGACCGTAAACGTGCCAGATATATGTTAACCTTGATTGTTGCAAAAATTATGATCCAATCATTTTCTAATTAATGCTTCAAATTTTTTCGAAGTGTCTCTGAATGTTAAAAGAAGAGAGGAGAAGAGAGAGAGAGAGAGAGGAGAGAAGGAGAGAAGAGGAAGAGAGGAGAGAAAAGAGAAGAGAAAAAAAAATATTAATCTATATATACAAAAATAATTATATAATATATAATAAAAATAATATTATGTTCATTTTTAAAGTCTTATTTTTTGGAATAAAAAATAAAAGAAAAAATCAAACTCCCGATCGGAGTTTGATTTTAAATTTGTGGTGTTTTGTGTTGGTGTGTTTTGGTGTGGTTGTGTGTGTGTGTGTTGGGGTGTGTGTGTGTGTGCATGACTTAGCTAAAGGGGGGGGGGGGGATTGCCCTTCCAGAAAAAACCCTTGCCCCCACACTGCCAGGGCCTCAGAATGCCCCCCGCCTCCGCTTCCTAGTGCCCCCCCCCCCCCCCCCCCCCCCCCCCCCCCCCGGGGGGGGGCCCCCCCCACCCACCCCGCCCCCCCCCCCCCCCCCCCCCCCCCCCCCCCCCCCCCCCCAAAACCCCCCCCCCCCAAAAACCCCCACCCAAAACCCCGGGGCCCCCCCCCCCCCCCCCCCCCCCAAAAAAAAAAAAACCCCCAACCCACCCCCCCCCCCCCCCCCCCCCCCCCCCCCCCCCCCCCCCCCCCCCCCCCCCAAAAAAAAAACCCCACCCCCCCCATCCCCCACCCCCCACCCCCCCCCCCAAAAAAAAAAAAAAAAAAAAAAAAAAAAAAAAAAAAAAAAAAAAAAAAAAAAAAAAAAAAAAAAAAACCCCCACTACTGATCAGATCCCCCCCCAGTGCCCCACTATGTAATCGGCTACCACTGGGTTAGTAGCGAAGGTGTGATAAATTAACACACCCACCACACTGACACCGTATTAGTGGAGCTGACGTCCCCCCCGGAGGGAGGTAGCCATTGATATTTTGACATTTGGGGAAGCGGTAGCAGAGTAGTTAGCGTCACCGGGTGGTGTTCTCGAAGACCCGAGTTCCATCCCGAGTGAGACCCATAAACCCACTTAAAAGATTTATGCACCGTCGAGTGCCTAAGAACACCCACATGCCCTGTCCCATTAAACTTTACCTTCGATTCTTCAAGTAAGCCTCCAGGGCCTACCATCCCACCCCTGGAGGTCACTGCCTACAGGCGCTATAGGCCAAGATGTAAAAAAGAGCGAGAAAAAGAAAAAAAAATCTCGCCAGTCTTATATCTCGATGGAAACTACAGTTAACATCCGTCGCTTGGCTCGCGGCGATGGCAATGTTTACCGCCGCTTCACCCTGCAAGGGGTTCAGCTGACGTTGCCCGGCGGAACCACGAGGAGTTCACCATCCCAGCAACTATACCAATATAGCGTTATTAATGCCTGTGTATTTCAACATGAGACTGCGCAATAAAGGAAGAGACGAATCTCCTACCCTGCCTTCCGGGTCATAGCTACTTGAGCAACACCCAACACACAATTTTGGGCTTTTGACGTTATGTAACCTTGAAAAGTACGTAAATAGATGTTATATATATATATATATATATATATATATATATATATATATATATATATATAGTTATATATATATATAATATATATATATATATATATATATATATATATATATATATATATATATATATAATATATATATATATATATAATATATATATATATATTATATATTTTATATATGTCAATTACTAATATATAATCATACTGCTACATTATATTGTATCTCTGCAGTGAATTTACATTTGCGTTTGGGCATTTTGTCTGGGGCAGTAGCTGTGGCAAACAAGGCAGCACACAAGTAGACAATTTCAAACACCGCAACAGCTGCTTCAAGAGCCTGGCGCAACATGAGGCGACGGCTATACAGGACTTTTACACGGAAGAAGAGTTGCGACCGAATCTAGGATCAGGACACGTAATTGATGCTCCCGTCGCAAAAAAATGCCACCCAGCGAGCCTTCCCCCTCTCTCTCTTTCGTTATTACAGTGCTTATAAATTGTGTCTTTTTTGAAAAAAGTTGATAATGGATGCTGAAATTCAGGACATTTCGAGAATTGTCAAGCCCCCCGGACGCCGATTTTGACACCTAAATTCCGGACCTGTCAGGGAAAATCCGGACGTATAGCAACCCTATATATAAACCTGGATGGTGGGTTCCCTCAAGACCACACACAGCTGCTATGATACTTAACGCTTGGATCTGTGATGGTTCTGAACAGATCCACATATCCCCTCCCACAAACTACCACAATCATGTCTTCCTCTAACCATAAACACTGGTTGTTACATATGGGTGACGCAGTACTTCGTCTGTTATGACTCCCTGTGTGACCTGACATGTCACATACATTCATTTAACCACCACTTCCCCTTCTTTCCGTTTAACGTCAGTTTTTTTCCCATAATTCTTATGATATTAGACGGCCGATGATACGCTTCCACTATCTCTATCCATTGCCTCAACTTCTTCAATGCCCAATGCTGCCAGATCCTCTTCAACACACTACCTCCATGTCTTCCTTGGCCTGCCCGGTGGACGGCAACCTGGCACTTCCACTCCAACAGCTCTCGGCAATACCTCACCACCTTCTCTCCTCTTCACGTGCCCGAACCACCTCAATCGCCTTACTCTGAGCTCCTTCAATCCACATTTTGTTGCCACCTCTTCACTGAACATTTCATCTCTCCATATAATCTCAGCCACAAACCTCAACATTCTCCGATCACATCCAGCCAACAAATCCTCCAACTTCTTCGTCAAAACTAATGTCTCAGAACCATACAGCAATACTTCCCCTGTGTCTGCCAAACTTATTTATGTACTCTTGTAATGACTACTTATATTCTAACTACGTACTTATGTACGCCCTTTAATATATTAAATTGTCATTATTCTGTATTGACTAGAATAAACTAGATGATCTCCGATGATACCAAAGGGCCAATCAACTTACCATGTAGTACCGCAGGGGCAGCGAACCATACTTCTGACACCTTTGCTCTGGAGTATTAGGGGTAGGGTCAGAAGATCATGATCATTTACCTGTAGGAGTTATAGGAGGATATTAAATGCTATATCATGATAAAAATTTTATTATTTACAAATTGTTGCAACAAAATGAAGTCTGTGAGACTGACATGCATTTGGGATAAGAGTATTAGGAAGGAGAGATGTTGGAGTATTGAAGATAAGATAGACAAGAAGGAAAGACATTCAAAAGCAAGAAAGAAAAAAGGTAAATGGAGTAAAAAAAATGAAGGAAACAAGTAGATGTACACTGGATTTTTTTATACAGTAGCCTTAGTTAATTATTTGTTGCATTATTTTTTGGTGAATCACAAGTTAATCCATCACATGTACAACAGAGGTACTGTACATGCTTGAATGAACACAGTAGTAGTGAGGATGACCACACACGTAATTGTTGATGACAAAATTAACTTGAAGCTACTGTACTTCAGCATAATGAGGATGGATGACCAACACAAAAAGATTATAGAAGATGCATAGTGATTAAAAAAAATAACATGAATTATACAAATACCCTTGCATCATGTACATTGGATAATTTTCATAGCACTAAATAATGAATATTCTGTACAACAATAGGAAAACTAAATACATACAAGATAGTTACAGCAATAGAATGATCATACTGCACAATCTAAATAATCTATATATGGTGGAGGGAAGATCTTTTCTATTAAGTAAAGGCACATGCACATATGAAACAAATTTCTTTGCCAAAATTCACGATGCAAAGATATTGGTTTGGAACAAAGTAACAGTGGCAAGAGGTCAGTAAGATGAAGTGATATAATGTTTGTGAATAATGTGGCCTGTACATATTTCGCCAGATGAGATGTATGTAATGAGAATGTTTATATTATAATCCAAACTGAAACTATTAATTCCACAGCTCCACGTGGAATCACTCCTTCATAAACAACAAAGGATCCTGTAGGATGACATTTAAATCAAACTCAACAGTGTCATCTCTATAATGGTCAGACTAGAGTGAATAACCTGATAGGTGTTACTGTTCTGGTGAGGGTTATGCGTCATACACTTACTTTCAGAGGATGAAAACATGTGATAAATTTCATGGAAAAAAGGTGACTACCTGCCTTTTGTAAGTTATTTGAGGAACATTCTTTAATAAGTACACTGCAGTTTCAAACGAACAAAGAAATACAGTGGTCCCCAGCTAGTTTATGATTTGTAAACACAACTCTTCAATCGTGTAGATTGGCTTGCATTGTTCATTTTTAGTTTGAACCAATAAAAAAAAATTTACTTCAAAAATTAATAATATATTAACAGTATACGTAGCTAACTAAGGAATCATAATATCATTGATTACACATATACTCATGGACACCTTATAGGAAAAGAACCTAACATCTTCCAGTAATAAAAATATCATACAAAGT
>JACEEZ010003476.1:0-7500 GCA_016584305.1 Chionoecetes opilio | reverse complement strand
AATAAAGACCAGAAGGCATATCAATGAGCACTGAATGCTACAAACAAGCACTAACTGCTACAAACAAAGGCTAACTGCTACACATTAAGGGTTTGGCGTGTGGGAGGGCGGTGTGGAGAGTGGTAATCATCATCTCTTGTAGGTGGTAATTGTCGGCGCCCTGAGGGTCGGTCTGGTGGGCGGTCGTACATGAGCCCAGGATCCTGGGAAGGAAGCCTTTCACCATACTCATCATCCCGTAAATCCCTGTCCCTGGGATCTCTCATATCCGTGGGTCACGGGAGGGAAGTGTTCGGGGGCCGCCATGCCCTGTTGGGCCCCCACGATGGTACACTGAAAATTGGATGGTTCAATTTTGAGCATTTCCAGTAAACTCAGTTTTCACACAAAAAAAATGTCCACAACTTTTTGTGTTATATTCAGAAATAACCCAATATTATGTCACATGCATGACTCATTTGATGACATTCAAGGAATTTTCATCAGAATTACCAGAACACATCAGAACCTTCGTAAGTCAACATTGCTTTCAAGGATTATAACTCATTGATTACAAAGAGTTTTTATGATGTACTGTATCAATGCTTCAGTGCTATCAAAACTATGCAGCAAATGATACAGTAAATTTAAATCTGACAACATAAAGCATTTATGCTTTATGTTGTCAGAATTTAAATATATCCTGACAAAAGCATGCAGGATAAATGGGATCATTTCCTGAAATTTATGATACTGCTGTTGATAAGTATGTGCCAAAGGTAACGGGGAAGGAGAACTGAAAGAAGGACTGGTTTAGTATAATATGTGAAATAGCAAAAAGAGCTAGCTAGAGACGTTGCATGGAGCAGATGGAGAGGGAAGATGAATGATAGAATGGGTAAAAGTTACAAGAAAACTAGAAAGAAATATGTGTACACAGAGATGAAGAGAACTTGAAAAAGGCATTGTAGAAAAATGTTAAAAGGAACCCAAATGGTTTTATAGGTTTGTCAAAGCAATATTAAAGCATAAAGGAATTAACAGCCTAAAAATGAAAGAAATGGTTTACAATGAACCAGTAACACGAATTTAACTTAAATTATGAATCAATATTTGCTAATGTTTTTACAAGGGAAAATGAATGTGTGGATGGAGAGAGGGTGAAAAGAGACGCAATGCTCCACGTGATGTGCAAGTGGAAATGTAAGAGTTTCTGAAATATTTGAGACCCAAAAGGGAAAAAAAAAACTTCCAGCTCCAGATGGAGTTCCTAACTGGATTTTGACAGAATGTAGGGAGTGATTGGTGGATAAAATGCACAGTCAGTATTTGATTAAGATATTTATCTGCTTTGAATCCATTGCAGTTTATATTTTTCTTTCATTGCAGTACTGTACTTGCCTTGGTAAAACACTTCAAAAGGTATCCTAGATGCACTTGTCCAAAATAAAATTTACTTTGTTGACTTAAGAATGTTCTCTTGTATTCTATAGTTATTCAAGCTAAATTCCGCTTGACATCTACTGCTGTAATATCACAGATGCATCTATATGAAACTATAGTTCATCCTCTTTAGTTGTTCACACTCATTATCCGGAAAAGATTCCACTTATCTATCAGTGATGTTACTTTGTTCTTATAGAGTAATGAGTTTGCTGAACCATCCTATCTTGACTTATCAATATGCATTGGCCATTTCAAACAAGAAAATATAGATATCTGAATTTTCATCTACAAAATTGATGACCAAATTATGGCCGGCTATTGTGTTACACAAATATGAGAAATCTTCAGAAAACATGATAATGAGATTTATACAAAGGGTTAAGCTATGTAAGCCTATGATAATGTATGAAGTTTTATATTTCTCATATCTATAGCAGAGGGTCAGTGATTTGAACCACTAATCAGATGCAAAGAAATTGACATAATACACATACTAACACTTGAATATTTCTGGCAGATCATGAAAGGGAAATAATATATTTGACACACTGTATGTAGTGCAACCAAAACTAAATTTTTTTTCCTTTTGGGGTGGGGTATGTGAAACATATCTAACATATATTTGACTAGAGAAAGTTCAGAAATAGTTTCATCCAAAAATGTCTTTTATGAAAAGGAACATTTAATGATTATTATTTCGATAATTATATTCCTAACACGCACACACATATAAGACTACAACTTTTAGATTCATGATCGTAACTTATATCACTTAGTGGGAGAAAAAAATTTGATTGGTTTACTGCCATTTGAGTAATTTATGCCTTGATTATACTGGTGCATAGTAATTGGGTTATGAAAGGGAAATTTCACAATGGTGATCTAATTAGCATGCAGTTATCACACACAAAAGTCTACAACACAGCACAGACTAAGACATGTGAGTGTACTACACTGGCTATCCAAACAACCATGCAGATCAGTGGCAACAGCAATACCCAGGGTACTATGCTAAGTCCAGGTGGACAAAGCAAGCAATTAGTTGAGACACACATGGCAACCAATGGGTTAACTCATCAGTGCCCCAACCAAATATACCAGCTGGTGTAGTGCTGCCGCATCGGGTGACCACTGGCTGGCCACTCAGCCATTACAGCCTCAATGACCACGCCAGACGTGTCAAAACTTAATACTGGGTTATGGTGTTGCCTGGGGCATTACCTCTCTCATCCGTATACCGAGGGTAGCCGGGCTCACGAGCCACGGACCCGGGAGGACCTAGGGAAATGACACAGTTAGATGGGTCATCGTAAGTTCTTGACCCATAACCACTTATTTATATGGTGTCACAAACTATGCCAAACTATTTGCTTCATTTTTCACTACATCAATCAATTTACATTGATCTAGCAAGATCTGTTCATCCTGTGCCTCATTGGAAATAGACGGTTTGGGAATAAATAAAACAAATTTATACATGTTTAAGACAGTGCTGGATCCCTTACTAATACACTTGTGAGCTATCCCTCTAACGTAAGAAATATTCTTTCTAAAGAACACTGTATAATTCAGGAGTAGTAGTAGTAGTGCAACTAAAACACCTGATTAGAAAGCTCCCCCCTCCCCTTTTTTTACTCCATCTAGGCATTCATAAAACTTATAGAGTATACTTTATCTTTCACAAAGAGCTGAGTTAAACTATGCCTTCATTACATCCCAAATGGCCTCTCAGTCTATTTTGTCATGTCTTTGTAAGTACATGGAGATTACACCTTCTTGTATTTTGCTAAAATTTGTTCAATTTATCATCCTCATATTAAGCATCTGATATGGGAAGATTGCTATAATTGAAAGATATTGAGGAAAAAAATTAAGTCCTTAAAAGAAAATGTTAAAATACATTATTTTGATATCATTTCGGCCTGCATTTTTAACAGAAGTGCAATCCATCTTTAATATGGTATATAGATTATGGACATAACTATGATCGAACAACAAAAATACTTCAAATCAAAGACTGCAAATAAAGAGTGATGAAAAATTTGAATAGCTCGTCATGTCCTTCATTCATTAGTGTGTATGCTGCATTTATGACGCCCAAATAGTAACCATTCAGCTTATAGGTTTTACACTACACAGGAGAGTATAGCTAAATATTACTGAATAAAATCAAGACCATTCAGTACAGTGCAGTTCAGTACAGTATGGAAAGTTTTGAATTACCTATATTTTTCCCCAGGATTCAGACCTTACAAAGATTGCTCTAGAATAATCAAATACTGTAGAAAAAGTATTAATTGGCTCTTAGGAATAAACAATCTTCTGAATTATTAATGTGTACAGCACATTATTAAAGATAAGTATTGTATTGCAAAGGTTTCCTTTGTGACACCATTAATCTGTGTGCGACATATTTCAAAAGCTGCCAGCTTGAAATTTGCTTTTGTAATATTTTTAGAAGAACTCAGTCCATAGATCCATACTTATATGTCAAGACTAGTATGGTACATTTAGTCACTGACAGCAAATGAAATATGGCATTTTAAGAAAAAGGTCAGGGCAAGAGAAGAAATTAGCACCCTAAATATGGCTAGATTTCAAACTGAGACATTTCTACACTTAAATACTAGATAGTGTACAGTAAGTACTCATATGCAAGATACCAACCACTGGAACAAGCATATGAACTGTTGGGAAAGGTATGGTATTAAAATATTTCCATGTACTCATTAGAAATGTCTCAATTACAAGCACTACCTTAGATTATACATTAAGAAATTTGTGTTAAGACCAACATCTAAAGCAAAGTTTGTTTCCAATTATGAATAAATAAGTACGTAAATAACGACTAATAACACATGTATTGGAAAGTTCATTTTTGAATTAGAGAAAAGGTTGGCTTGGCTTTAGCTGATATTTATCATTAGTAATACTTTCCATTGTATGATAAGATAATAGCAAGGTATCAGGGTTTATAAGGAATACAATAAGTCAAACAATACTGAACTCATTATCGAAACACAATACTGAACTTCGTACTGAGTATGTATCATATACATGTACCTTTGTATGGAAAGAATAATGTCGTTCATATCACCTTCTGTTGCTGCAGTATTTTAGAATTTGAAAACTACGTGATTTATGAATAACATGTGTATGAGATTGATTTGATAGGGAAACAGGAAACACATATATAGCTACCTGATCCATGACATTGAGCCACTTTTGTTTATATTGAATTCATCCAATGCACATTGCCATTTTTACCTCAGTCATTAAAAGACAAAACAAAAATCGAGTACAACAATGTTTGTTGATTAAGATAAATAATATACTGTTAGCTTTTGAAGCTTCATTTTACTGGAGATGGTAGGACCAAAGTAAAAAAATTATAGTCATTATTTTCTATGGGTAAGGCCATAAAAATCTGTCTGAAGTACATATGAGCTACGTTGCACATACATGTATAAGTCTTGGAAGCACACCAGGGTTGTATTTCAATTTTTTTTTAAATCTGCAACATAATTTGCCCACTCATTGAGGATTTGTTGTGGTCTGCTTGTCAATATGGCCATGAGCCCTGCAAACAATGTTCATCATGTAGTGCAAATGTTTCAAGTACTAATGGCAACACTGAGTGCATATACCTTGCTTGCAAGGTTTTTTTCAGTGATTCTGTGAGACCCTACTTCCATTTATTCATTGTAAATAAGTGAATGACAGCTTTTTACTTTCTGCTGACGATCAAAACAAATATTTGTATTATGAGGTTGATATGACATAAAAAATGACTACTTATATATTTACATATCCTCTGAGTGGTCCTTTAAGATTTAAGGAAAAAATCCCTTCAGTGAAATCGCATGAGGCAGTGTTCACAAGAAACCAGTCTTCTGCATTACAAACTTACAATTTCTAAAAGAATCTCTACACTTGCCAGAGATAGCAATCTGATATGTTTTGGGAATATTCCCTGAGTATCAAACAATATCATCCAAGAAAATTATATAATGTACCAGATTCCTCTTAACTGATAATTACTGAGCGATTGAAGTACAGTATACTGTCCATACCCAGCATTTAGCCAGTAATGTGTAGTCTTTCATCAGCATTCACGATGTTCTTGCTTAGAAAATGTATGCATTGATACGTTTATACATCTGCCACAACATTAAGTACATAAGCACTTACACAAATTACTATTACATAAGCACTTATATACATGTTACTCCATATCAACACCTAAATACATCTGCTTCTCACCTATTTCACTTTTTTCTTTCCCTTAATATCTGGAAATAAAATGAAAAAAAAATTGACCTGTATGTAAAAATCAAGAAATTGCTCGATACTCTCACTGTCTTTTTCAGTCATAATTGCTGCTTGTATATTTTGTGTAGCTGTAAAAGTCAAAACCAAACAATACATACAAATACCTATTAGCTTAAATAAAAATAGTTAGACATTTAACAAAAATACTCATTAAGATAAAATTTCAGTAGCCTACAAGATCTAGGGATAAAATATTAAATTTCAAGTGAAGAATAACCCCGGAAGAAAATATACTTTTAAATCTTAAATGACATCGAAAAAATGTTATAAGCAATGAATATAAATAGCACCACGTATAAGTAGGATTAAATAATTGCATCAATATGCATGTATTGAAAACAAGAACACTCAATCATATACCTTTTTTGGGAAACCCATAAATCATATAATGAATAAAGGGTGTTTAAATATTGTTTAAGTATGAACATGGTTACAGGTTGCCCATCAACTAATCCGGCAACCACGGGAGAAAGGGCTTCAGAGTGGCAAAGAAGGAAGATATGTGTCAAGCTCGAGCACGAGCTTGGCAGACGACCTACAAATCGATAATAAGCAGAAAAGGTCACAAGAAGAAGAAGAAGCCTCCCGAAAACAGTGGCGCGTCAACTCGGGAAATTTGAAACTGCGCTCCGAAATTCATGCCGGAAAACTGATGGAACTGGAATATTGATTGCCGGATTAGTGATGGTCAACCTGTAATAGCATGTATGCATACACACACACACACATATATATATATATATATATATATATATATATATTATATATATATATATATATATATATATATATATATATATATATATATATACAGTAAACCCTCTCTAATTTGAACCCGTATAATTAGAACGTCGGATAATTCAACCTATTTCAGGCACAGTTCGAATTTTTCAACACTTTTCCATAATCCGAACTGAAGTTCGAATTGTCCGGACCTTACTAGTGCGAGTCCGACCTCTCCCATGCGGGCCGTGGCTGCCTCAGTCTTTCGCGCACTTTCCTCCTGGCAACATCTCCCTGCAGAGTGTTCGCTCATACAACTACGTGTTCTTTTGTTGCCTCTCTAGCCTTGAAGTGGATTATTTTGTGGATTATTACTATCAGTGACGCTGAGTGCTCAGTGTACAGTATTACTGCTGTATTTCAAGACTTTAGTATCAGCCATGTTTTGGTGAGTACAAGTACTAACGTACAATCTGTGCTGTTTTGGCATTGTTTTAGTGAGTTTATATTATGTGGAAGGCTATAGGTAACCATGGATAATTCGGACTTCCGGCTAATTCGACCCAGGTCTCCCCCCTATTATTTCGAATTAGAGAGGGTTTACTATATTTGTAAAATCAGCTGTTCAGACCATATTTGTTAGCCCGCAAGTGACCAAGGCTTAATGTGTTTTTTTTTTAAAGAAATTATAGTGAGCTTACCATTATAATACCATATATAATATGTTAAAGACATATTGGATATGATTACTATAGGGTGGGAAGATGAATAATTTCACCCTATTAGCCTTTAATCAAAAGTCTTCATAAAATTGCATATCATATTTTTGATGTAAATATGAAATTCTTACGATATTTTTATCTAATTGTCTTGAGCTGCATTTCATCTATCGAAAACATGGCTTCCATTATTCCTAACCATCTACATGCTTTTCAATGGCTAATACTCCCGTACCATCTGTGCACAATGGTTTTGTGGATTTGCAAAATATGGCCACTAAATCATCCGAAGATGCTGTCA
>JACEEZ010003475.1:160000-163816 GCA_016584305.1 Chionoecetes opilio | reverse complement strand
CTCCTACTATTTTAAACATACTACTACTACCTACTTTACTATATACTAACACTACTACTACTACACTACCATACCACTTCTACTACTCCCACTACTACAAACTCCCACTTCTACTACTACTACTACACTATACTACACTACTACTACTACTACACTACTACTATACTATACTACTACACTACATTACATACTACTACTACTACATACTACTACCACTATTTACCATACTACAAAACACTACTATTTCTATACTACTAATACTTCTACTATACTTACTACCACTTCTACAAATACTACTACTAAACTACTACAACTATTCCTATATTTCACTACTTCGACACCACTATAATTTTCACCACCGCCCACCATCCTTAAACGATGCAAATAAAAAAAACGTGTGCCATATTAAAAGAAAAAACAAACAAAAAAAACAGTATGGAAAAAGTTACACGGAATTTTGTTTAGTATTATTACGAGTCACGTTTCACTCGTGTATTTTTTTCTGAATTTATTGAATGCACTTTTAAGGCATTTTTTCAGCTTTTTCCTTTTGCTATTTTTTTCTTTATTGGTTGAGTGGATGGATATGTGAATATGTGGATGTGGATGTGAGTGGATGAAGCAAGGAATCCCGTGAAAGTGGTCTCAGTGGAGAGTTTGGTAAGCATTTAGTGGAATCCAATACTCTCTCTCTCTTTCCCTCTCTCTCTCTCTCTCTCTCTCTCTCCCCTTCCTCTCTCTCTCTCTTCTCTCTCTTCTCTCTCTCTTTTCTCTCTCTTTTCTCTCTCTCTCTCTCTCTCTCTCTCATTTCTCTCTCTCTCTCTCTTCTCTCTCTCTCTCTCTCTCTCTCTCTCTCTCTCTCTCTCTCTCTCTCTTTTATCTCTCTCTCTCCTCTCTCTTTTCTCTCTCTCCTCTCTCTCCCCTCTCTATTATGAGTTTTATTATTATTTTTACTATACACATATTTTTTTTTTTTTTTTCTTCATTACCATTATTAGCGTTTATTTTATTTTTTTTTTTATTTTTATTATTATTATTATATTATTATTTTTACAGGTTTGTTATCTCTTTCTTACTTAAAAATTATTAGGTATGTCAATGTAAAATTTAAATCAATAGTCCACTTAGTCCACGAGAGACAACGAAATTATCATAGCATGAGGTCCATAAAGGCTTCGGCTTAATGGACCGTGCTTATACGCTGTATGATTGATTGAACACTATGTATTACACCAAGCCAATAAACTATCAGTATCAAGTATCAGTATCTCTCTCTCTCTCTCTCTCTCTCTCTCTCTCTCTCTCTCTCTCTCTCTCTCTCTCCTCTCTCTCTCTCTCTCTCTCACTCTCTCTCTCTCTCTCTCCTCTCTCTCTCTCTCTCTCTCTCTGTATCCCTATCTTTTATGTTCAGTCTATTTTTCCTTCTTTTCTTCCATCTTCTTTTATCTCCAACACACATATTTCAACCTCCTCCTCCTCCTCCTCTTCCTTCTCTTCCTCCTCATTCTCTCCACTCCGTTAACTCTTCCTCACTCCTTATCCTGTCAACCGTACCCACTCACTCACTCACTCACTCACTCACCCACCTCATAGCAACATAAGCTCTCACTCTGCATGCAAATTTCCTCTTTCTCCTCCGCAAGAAAAAGGAAAAAGAAAGAAATACGGTCATGCATAAAGTCTTCAAGAAAAGGGAAATGAAAATTTGTGTCCCGAAAAAAAAGTTTTAAGAATTTTCCAACTTTGTTTTTTCCTCTTTCGCTCTTTTTTTTTGTTTACTTAGTTTTAATAATCTTGTGAATTTTTTTTTCTTTCTTTTTTGGATAACAGTAAATAAGATTGTTGATATAAATTATTTGAAGCAGAGTGGAAAGTCATAAGTATAAATATTTCCTACGTCAAACGAGTAGGACTCTCTCTCTCTCTCTCTCTCTCTCTCTCTCTCTCTCTCTCTCTCCTCTCTCTTCGTCTCTCTCTCTCTCTCTCTCCTCGTCTCTCTCTCTCTCTCTCTCCTCTCTCTCTCTCTCTCTCTCTCTCTCTCTCTCTCCTCTCTCTCTCTCTCTCTCTCTCTCTCTTTTCCATCCATATTCCATCTTAGTTTTCCCTGTTTGCTCTTATTTCATTTTTTTTATTCTGTAAATGATTTGTGAATAATTTTTTCAATGTTTATTTTACCTAATACTTTGCCCAATTATTTATCCAATCCCTTACCCAATCCCTTACCCAATCCCTTACCCAATCCCTTACCCAATCCCTTACCCAACCCCTTACCCAATCCCTTACCCAATCCCTTACCCAATCCCTTACCCAACCCCTTACCCAATCCCTTACCCAACCCCTTACCCAATCCCTAACCTAATCCCTTACCCAATCCCTTACCCAATCCCTTACCCAATCCCTTACCCAACCCCTTACCCAATCCCTTACCCAATCCCTTACCCAATCCCTAACCTAATCCCTTACCCAATCCTTTACCCAATCCTTTAACCAATCATTTACATAACTATTTACCCAAATCCCTACCTAATCCCTTACCCAATAATTTACCCAATAATGTACCCAATTCATTACCAATCCCTTACCCAATCCATATACCTACACTTATCTAATCAGGGACACCTCGTGCTATATCAATATCTCAAACGCTAAGGGATCGAATACCAACTCACTCACTCACTCACTCATCACTCACTCACTCACTCACCACATCACTCACTCACTCACTACCACACTCACTACACTCACTCACTCATCACCACCACTCACTCACTCACTCACACTACCACCTCACACTCACTCACTCACACCACTACTCACTCACTCACTCACTCACACTCACTCACTCACTCACTCACTCACTCACACCACTCACTCACTCACTCACCACCACATCACTCACTCACTCACTATCACTCACTCACAACACACTCACCTCACTACACTCACATCACTCACTCACTCACTCACTCACTCACTCAATCACACACTCACTCACTCACTCACTCACTCACCTCACACACACTCACTCACTCACCACACTCACTCACTCATTCACACACACTCACTCACTCACACACTCACACACTCACTCACACACTCACTCACACATTCCTTCATTCACACAATCACTCCTCACACACACACACACACACACACACACACACACACACACACACACACACACACACACACACACACACACACACACACACACACACACACACACACACACACACACACACACACACACACACAGTCTCTTTCTTCTTGATCCGTGCAAAGTTTTGTTTTCGTTCATAGTTCCTCCTAGCGTGAATTGGATAGCATTATATAACTTTTGTTTGCTACATAATATGAAAAAAACTTTTGTTGGCTTTATTCTTATTGGATATTCGGTGCAAGTTTATACACGAGGGAGGATATATATGAATACATAGGAATACATAAGAATGCAGAGGAATACACAGGAATACTAAGGAATACATAGGAATGCATAGGAATACATAGGAGTACATAAGAATGCATAGGAATACATATAAATACATAGGAATACATTGGCATACATTGGAATACATAGGAATACAGAGGAATAGATAATAATACCATAAGAATACACAGGAATGCACAGGAATAGATAGGAATACATAGGAATACATTGGAATACATAGGAATACATAGGAATACAGAGGAATACATAAGTATACATAGGAATACAGATGAATACATTGGAATACATAGGAATACATAGGAATACAGATGAATACATTGGAATACATAGGAATACATAGGAATACATTGGAATACATAGGAATACAT
>JACEEZ010003475.1:142500-155000 GCA_016584305.1 Chionoecetes opilio | reverse complement strand
CTCATTCGTTTACCTTTCCCTTATAGTATGTATTCCCTTCCATCCAAATAACTCAATGTCCTTAGTTTTCTTTTCAAATATTTCAAATTCACTATTTCTCCTACTTTCCCATTCCTTTCCCTTCTATTACTCACTGTGTACATAAAAAAAATCCTTTCAATTCTTCCCATTCCACAATATCTAATATACTATAGGAGTAGCCGTGTGTCTGTCTATCTGTCTATCTGTCTGTCTGTCTGTCTGTCTGTCTGTGTCTGTCTGTTTTGGGTAGCTGAAACTGTAGATTAAATTTTGATGAGAGTAGGCTAAATAAATCGCAAATAAATCGTAGGTGGTAAGCGGCTTGGTCCCACGTCGATTGAATCATTTTGAAGTGGGGTTTTGGCTAAAGCACTTTTAAGAGTTTTTGATTACAGGAAGAAACTCTGCGGTAATGCTTTGCTGCATTTCTTTACCTCCGTAGACTCATGGACTTACCGTTTGTGTGGGGTTGCTGTGGGGAATTTGCTGGGGATTTTTCTTATTATCTGCAAATTTCCGTCGCCTGATATTTGTTTTCTTTATATTTTCAGGTAAGTTTCAAGGACGTGTTGACTACAGGACCGAAAAGACGTGAGTGTTAATGTTATCAGATACATTCAACATAACTTTGGAGTGTTTTATCTTTTCCCTCTCACTCTTCTTCGTCTCCCAGCCCCGCCTCCTCCTCACCATCCTTTCCTGTCCTTCTATTATTTCCCTTCCTATGTTAATTTTATATTATCCACCTTATCTATTTAATATACTATAGCAATATCCGTGTGTCTGTCTGTCTGTTTTGCTATAGCAGTGTCTCTGCCTGTCTGTTTTGGGTAGCCGAAACTGTAAATTCAATTTTGATGAGAGTAGGCTAAACAAATCGGAAATAAATCGTAGGTGGTAAGCGCCTTGGTCCCATGTCGATTGAATAATTTAGAAGGGAGGGTTTGAGCTAAAAACTGTGTTGAGCAGCGGTTGTAAGGTATCCAAACTCTGCCAGCGTTCAATTTCTCGAAATTGTATTCGACTGGCGACCGAGCACCAACCGCTCCTCCGCTACTGCGCTCCTCTGTACTGCTACTGGCTGGATGAACAGCCGTGTTTCAGTTAATATATGCTTCTGACGGTATAATTGAACTATACAACATTTACTCATATTATACTTATATAATATACATTATACTAATATATATATATACTTATTTTATATATTATAAGAATATATATTATATTTCCGAGGCGAAGGCGAGTCCGAAGGCGCCACGATCACGATCAATTTACGCTGTAAAGCGCTTCAACCCAGCAGCCGAGGCGACGACCTCTACCTGCCTCGCGTACCCATAATCACGCAGGCAGCGTCTGCAATTTCTCATCCGTATTGCGTTGCCATGACGATCAACAAGTGCCAGGGCCAGACCAAGAGCTACGTGGGAGTCTACTTGCCTACACCCGTGTTCACGCACGGCCAACTCTACGTCAGCCTGTCAAAGGTTGGCTGTGCTGATGCCGTCGAAGTGTTGGCGCCCCGTGGAATCACACGGAACGTTGTCTACTCCGAGACACTTTGACCAGTGACCAACGACAGCAACAACACGATTGGAGTTTGCACTCATATTATTGTGTAATATATAATACTACTACAAACATCACTACATGGGTCCGAAGGGCCCACAAACACTTGTCATACGCTCAAAAACATCCTATTTCTATTTTATATTTC
Organism: Chionoecetes opilio; assembly: GCA_016584305.1. Lineage (NCBI taxonomy): Eukaryota > Metazoa > Arthropoda > Malacostraca > Decapoda > Majidae > Chionoecetes > Chionoecetes opilio. The sequence continues at coordinate 153,262 of JACEEZ010003475.1, read as the reverse complement.
CTATTTCCTATTTTACATAAATCAAACTCTTCCCATTTCATATCATATACTAAAAAACATCTTATTTCTCTCCCTCCCATACCATTCCTCTTTTTCACCTCACCCATCCACCTTTCTGTCTCCCATCCCATCAATCAGACAACCTCCCGCCCATTCCATATACAACAACAACACAGGTCCCTCACAACCTTACTGTGCTTTCCACAACCATGTCATCTATTCCCTCCCATCCATTCCATAGTCCATTATTACCCCTCCCATCCATTCCACTGTCCATTATTTCATCATTCCAATTTTATTTTGCCTTTGGCCAGTCCTTTGTGATGTAAAAAAAAAAAGTGAATCCAATAATTACCATCTATCCCTTTTTCTTATGACATCCCAGTCTTTCCATCTACAGTGTACATCAACATTACTTTACTCTCCCTTTCCTTTCCTTCCCTTCTACACTAGTATTGTCATTTTGTATCTTCACTCCTTCTTCTCCTACCTCACCCTACTTCCCTTCCTCCCTCCCTCCCTTTCATCCCTTTCCTTCCTCCCTCCCTTCACCCCCTTCCTTCCCTCCCTCCCTTCCCTCCCTCCCTTCCCTCCCTCCCTTCCCTCCCCTTCTTCTACATCTCTCCCTCCCTTTCCTCATATAGTAGAGTGTAGCATCCTTCCCTTTACTCCTGGGATAATGTAAACACATGTAAACCATTATCACAATGAAGGAAGATGGGGTGGGGTAGGATGGGGAGGGGGGATAAAGATTGACAATGCCGATGGAAGGAAGGAGGGAAAGAAGGAGGGAAGGAAGGAAGGAAGGAAGGAAGGAAGGAAGGAAGGAAGGAAGGAAGGAATGTAGGAAGGACGAAAGGAAGGAATGTAGGAAGGACGAAAGGAAGGAAGGTAGGAAAGAAGGAAGGAAAGAAGAAAGAAAGGAAGAAAGGAAGGAAGGAAGGAAGGAAGGAAAGAAGAAAGAAAGGAAGAAAGGAAGGAAGGAAGGAAAGAAGGAAGAAAGGAAGGAAGGGGGATAAAGATTGACAATGACGAGGGAAGGAAGGAAGGAAAGTGGGAAGGAAAGAAGGTAAGAAGGAAGGAAAGAAGGAAGGAAGGGAGGAAGGAAGGAAGGAAGGGGGATAAAGATTTTCAATGCCGAGGGAGGGAAGGAAGGAAAGGGAGAAGTAAATAGGGAAGGAAGGAAGGAAGGAAGGGGGGCATTGAAGAGGCTTGTGTGAAGAAGTGGGCTTACAATGGGCTTTGCATCCACTTATCTCTCTGTGTTAAGACTTGGTGGATCAGGTGGATAAGGTCTCTTGGTGGATAAGAGGCATGAGGTGATGGTCCTCTCTCTTAGTGGATTAGGGAAGGGAAGGATGAAGAGGATAAAGCGGATAAAGCAAGGAAGAGGGAAGGAAGAAGGTGTAAAAATGACATGTGAGAACGTTAAGGCAGAAGAAGAGAAAGAGAAAAAAGCGAGAGTGAGGGAATAGATGGTTCAAGAAGGAAAAAAGGGGAAAGAAAGAAGGGACGATAAAAGGAAGGGAACGAGGAGATTTGTGAGATGGAAGAGAGGTTGAGGAGAGAGACGAGGGAAAGTTGTGTTTGCTTCCATTTTACAGATGACAAGGAGTGAGAGAGAGAGGAGAGAGACTGATGACGAGAGAGAGGAGAGAGACAGATTGAGAGAGAGAGAGAGCGGAGACGAGAGAGAGAGGCGAGGAGAGAGAGAGAGAGAGAGAGCCTATGAAGGGAAGGAAATAAATCAAGGGAAGATAAAGTATTAGATTAAAGGATTTTTCTCATACCAAAGTTTCTCCATTGTTCCTTATTACCTCCACCTCCTCCTCTTCCTCTTTTTCCTCCTCCTCCTCTTCTCCTCCGCCTCCTCCTCCTCCTTCCTCCTGCCCCCTCCTCCTCCTCCTCCGCTTCCTCTTCCTCTTCCTCTTCCTCCCTCCTCCTTCTCCTCCTCCTCATCCTCCCTCCTCTTCCTCTTCCTCTTCCTCTTCCTCCTCCTCTCCTCCTCTTTACCCTACCTCCCTCCTCCTCCTAATAGCAGAAAGTCTTAATTAAAGTGGCCTCATGAAATTGTCCACTCTTAAAAATAAAGAGAGAGGAGAGAGAGACGGAGAGAAGAAGAGAGAGAGTAGAGAGACGAGCTGAGGAGAGAGACTGGAAGAGAGAGAAGAGAGAAGAGAGGAGATGGAGAGAAGAGAGAGAGAGAGAGAGAAAGAGAATGAATGAATAAACGAACAAATGAAAACAATTAAGCTGTTTCTATCGCAACAAAAGCTTCAATGAACCTCAATTTTTTGCCTTTTATATAAATTCCGTCCTATGAGAGACTTTTTGTATATATTCTTTCGCCTTCTTTTTTTCATCGTTAAGGAGCAGAACGAGTCGCCTTTGTCGTTGATAAAAGCGTTTCGGTGGCAAAGGTTCGCTGAGCTGAAATGACGTGATTTCTCTCTCTTCCTCTTTTCTTTCCTTCATCTTTTCCTTCGTCTATTTCTTCTCCCTCCTCCATCCATCTACTTTGACCCCCTTTCGTTCCTTTCTCTCTTAGTTTTCTTTTATATTTCTTTCTTTCTTTCTTCATTTCTTCTATTTTCTCTCTCTCCTCTATTTCTTCTCCCTCCTCCATCCATCTACTTTGACCTCCTTTCGTTTCCTTCTTCCGTTTTCTCTTATATATATTTTGATTTTGTTCATTTTTAACTTCTTTCATGTCCTCTCCTTATCCTTTTTTCATGTTCACATTTCTTTCTTTCCTTTATTTCTTCTTCTCCTTCTTCCTCCATCTATCTACTTTATAAATCCCTGTCTTTTCATTACTCAGTTTTATTTAATCTTAATATTTTTCTATTTTGTTCCTTTCTTAGTTTCTATTTTTTCTTTTTCTTTAATCCATTTTTCACATTCTTCTAATCCTTTCTCCTTCCTTCCTCCTTCCTTCCTTCCATCTTCCTTGTTGTCTCCTTTTCATCTCTTTTTACTATGTTTTTTGCTCCTTCCCTTTCTTATCTCCTCCTCTCTCTCTCTCTATCTCTCTCTCTCTCTCTCTCTCTCTCTCTCTCTATCTCATCCTCTCTCTCTCTCTCTATCTATTTCTATCTCTTTCTCTATTCTTCCACTCTCATCTCTACTCTCATCTCCTCTCTACTCTCTCTCTCTCTCCTCTCTTCTCTCATCTCTCTCTCTATACCACTCTCTCTCTCTCTCATCTCTTTCTCTCCATTTGTAATCATCTCTCCCTCTCTCTATCTCTCTATCTCTTCTCTCCTCTCTCTCTCTCTCTATCATCTCTCTTAGATATCAGATATCTCTCTCTCTCTCCTTCTCCTATCTATCTCTCTCTCTGCCTCTCTCTCATCTCTCTCTCTCTCTCTCTCTCCTTACTCCCTAACACTTGCATACTTGATTCATTTATCGCAATCTCATTCTCTCCATACCTCACATTTATGCCTCCATTTGTCCTCCCTCCCTCCCTTCCTCTCTCCCTTCCTCTCTCCCCCTCCATCCTGTTGTCTCCTTCCTCTCTCCCTTCCTCTCTCCATCACTCCACCCTCTCTCCTTCCTCTCTCCCTCCCTCCCTCCTCCCTTTCTTCTCCCTTCTATCTCCCCTTCCTCTCTCCCTCCACTCCCTACCTCTATCCCTATCCTCTCTCCCTTCCTCTCTCCCTCCCTCCCTCCCTCTCTCCCTTCCTCTCTCCCTCATTCCTTCTCTCTTTCTCTACTTCTCTAATATCTCAGAATCGATAACTGGAGAGAACAGAGAATGGGTTGAAATCATCTACGTCAATATTTTTCCTAGTTTTACTTTCATTCTTTCCTTCAATTTCCTTTTTTTTCTTAATAACACTAGAAACTCAACTTAAAACTCACTGACTTAACTAAACTAAACTAAACTAACTAAAACTAAGTGAAATTTAACATGGTATAAAAACATGGATTTTTTTATTAAGCAAACCAAACAAAGAAAAACATAGGATGAAAAAATATGTGACCAAAAAAAAAAAAAACGCAAAATGAAAAATAAAAAGTGAGAGAAAAAATATCAAAGGGAAGATTAGGAGCGGAAGTTATGTTTTGAAAAAGTTGTACATCACTGCCCTATAGACGATAAACTGAGCCGGCTTTTTGGTACTTTTTTGTTGTTCTTGGCCAGTCCTTTGTGATGTGTTAAAAAAAAAAAAAAAAAAAAAAAAAAAAAACTAGAAAATTACGCCATGTTTTAATCCTAATGTCTTTTTTCTGTACTGTTTTTACTCCTCCACATCATCCTCCTCTCCCTCACTCCTCCTCTCACTCCGCCTCATCCTCACTCTTCCTCTTCCTCTTCCTCCTCCTCCTCCTCCTCCTCCTCCTCTTTATCTTATCTTTATCACCTTATGGAATGTCTTGTAGGTGACGACACGACGCCTTTCTCCTGATGGCGGCGAAGAAGGCATTAGATGATTAGAGAGTGGGTGTGATGGCCTTTAAAAACAAAACTTTTTTTACGGTTTTTTCCCCCCCCCTTCTATCATCTTCACCATCCACACTCCCATAGCTCTCCACCTTCTCCCATCAGTCTCCACTCTATCTTCATTTAGTTCCAAAACCCCTTTCCATCACTCTATTAAGCACCTCTTCCCATCCACTTCTACCAAATCCAACCCTCTCTTTCCACCCCCACTTCCCAGCCCTCTCCCATCCCCACCATCCCTCTCCCATCCCTTCTACCATCTCCCAACCCTCTCTTCCACCCCACTTCCATCCCTCTCTCCCATCCCCCTCCTATCCCTTTCCCATCCCTTCTACCATCTCCCATCCCTCCCTTCAACCCCCCTCCCATTACCCTCCCATCCATTACATTAGCTCCCACTCCTATCCTATTACTCTCCCGCCCCCTTTTACACTCCTTCCCCATCCTTTTTGTATCCTCTCCCATCCCCTATCCCATCCCTCTCCTTCCCCCTCTCACCCGCTGTAGAGACTAAGACAGGGATGATTTTGCAGAGGAGGAGAAGGAGGAGAGGATAGAGGAGAAAGAAGAAGAGAAGGAGAGAAGAAGAGGAAGAGAAATGTGTAAAGGGTGATGGAGATGAACTGAAAGAGAGGAAGGAATAGAAAGAGGAGGAAGGAAGGGAATATTAGAATATGAGGAACGAGGAGGTGGAGAATGAAGGAAGAATGAGGAAGAGGACACATTAGAAGCTGGGGGGAGGAGGAGGAGGAGGAATAGGAGGATTACATAGGAGTAACAGACACCAGGAGACCTATTGGTCCATAGCGAGGGTATCTGCTGAACTACATACTACAACTATCAACACTTGATAAGAAAACAGTTGGAAATCTGATACCCATGTCCCTAAAGAGGAGAGGCACATGGAAGTTTTCGTAGGGCAGAATGATATGGATATGAAACAATACTTAACACAAATACCACTACACATACAAACTAATCGATACGGGGGATTAGATATGAATTCGAACTATCAATACCCATTTAATTTACAGTGCGCGTCAAGCTGTTCTTTTTGAACTGTAGTTATGTGCTGGCTCCGAAACAATTTGCTGGGAAACTTGTCCAGCGATCAACGACTTAACCATTGAAAAAAAAAAAAAAAAATAATTTTTTACGGAGATCGGTGATTGCAACGTTGACGAGCTTTAGTTTTAAACGCCATTGCTTTCTGTATGCACTTGAGTTGATTTGAAAGCTCGAATAGGTCTCTCTTGAGTAATGCATTTTCAAAACCTTTTAGGATCTTAAGGTTTCTATCAAGTACCCCACGGATTCTACGATCTTTAGGAAAACATATTAAAGTTTCGCAGTCTCTCTTCAAGATGAATTCGCAGAGATGGAATTTGTTTGGTTGCTCTTCGTTGCACTGATAGCCAATTTGGCTGATCTTTTACGAAAAACAGGGCGACCAGAATTGAACGGCATATTCCAAGTGCGGCCTAACCAAGGGACTGTGTATAATTGTAGTCATACTTTCTGAGTTTAGTTCAAAGTTGCCGTTTTAATAAGCCACAAAATCATATTTTGCCTTTACTGCAGCTAGCAATGCGGAAGTTTTCCGATCATTATGATGATGACACCTAAATCCTGTTCCCTGCTGTACTTGTCAGTTAACGATTTATTTTGCCATTTGATAGATATTTGAGGTTGTATCGTTGCATATATGCATACTTACTACATTTATGAATGGAATTTAATAGCCATTTATCACCCAATCTGATAGTTTGTCGAGAAATCGGTAATGAGTTCGCAGTTTTCTCTAGTATAGTGCTTTTACCGACTAATTTGGGTCATCTGCAAATTTCGATTTTAAGATACATCCGCAGTCCAGATCGTTGATATATATCGAAAAGAGTAGAACCCAAGACCTGCAAGCCCTGAGGCACCCCACTAGAACATCTAACCAATCAGATGCCTCGCCAGTTATATACTCACCCGTTGTTTCGATTTGGAAAGCCCAATCTCCAATACCATGAAATAATTGCTCTCCTAAGCCATGTGCCCTTAGTGGTCAAACAGGCGCTTAATGGGGAAACTATATGGAAGGCTTTCTGAAAATCAAGGTATATTACGCCGAGGGCAATTTTAGTCGTTCCAATTTGAATAAATGACATAACAAAAATCGAGGAGGTTTTTAAGCAGATCTCTTATTTTCGAAATCCATGCTGGGAGTGTAGTATTGAGTTTAATTTTTCATCGAGGAAAAGGACACTATTTTTATCCGCAATATTTCATCAAATAGGTTAATCATCACAGACGTTAGTACTAATTGGGCGATAATTACTGCGAGGGCTCTTACTCCCTTTCTGAATATCGGTACGACATCAGCTAATTCCACATACTAGAAAACATTTTGTCCAATTAGACGTTTATGAGAATTAATACTTTAATGGAGCAAAAGTTGACTGGACATTCGGAAGTAATAGCGGCAGAAATTCGTCCACCCACACGATGTTGCGTGGGTCGCAGTTCTGCAAATACTTGATATTTCGTACTACGTTATTCTCCTATTTCCAATCTATTCACTTTCGGAGTCACGCAACATGGTTTAATGGTTATGGGTAATGGAGCTTCGTTCTTCTTTAATAATACCGCATTAAAGTCTAATCATGAGTACGCAATGCCATGATCTTATTATGCATTTACCAAGATGGTTAATTTTATCTTTCAGTGACCAACATATTGCTTGACGTTTTCTTACTTGCAAACGTATTGAAAGAACCTTTTTGGGTTTTGATTTGGATCTTTGCAATTTTTTCTTACATAACTCGCGCTTTTTAGTCTTTATTAATCCTTTGCAACACGAAGTTTACGCATTGTATCTTAGAATCAGCAGTCCGATTGTTTTGACCGCTTGTAAAAACGTATACCGCTCCGCCACTTACTGCCAATGATTTGTGAATCTCATTAGTCATCCAACGGGTGTTTGTTATGTTATTCAGACGTTTCTTGTATCATGGAAATGGGGATCAACCACCGATTGGAGTTATTTGTGAATAATGTACACACGTTTTCGCGTTATTACCGTTTAGTAGGTCAATCCAATCAACTTCGCTTAGTACCTGCTGATCATTCGTGAATCTGCTTATTATAATTGGAACTAATAACCGGTTTTTTTGATGATGTCCTACATTGAAATTTATTCTCTGCCGCTAGATATGATTAGCATGTGATCACTTTCCACGCTCTTGTGGATTGTTCCCCACGATGTGTCTTGTTTTTGCCAATGGTCACGATTATCGCAGAATCAATCAGATCAATGTCGGTATTCATTGTGTGTTGGAATGAAAACTAAATACTAGGATACTTTATCCATTGTAGGCTCACGGCACCTGAGTTAAATATACTTCGTTTACCATATCAAAGCAATCGCATACCTTCTCTATGTCAGCAAAATTATATTCCAGTTTATACGAGGTAAGTTAAAAATCTTTTCCACAGATAATTGTGTCGTTAATTATTGTTGACAAAGATATTCTCGTCCATAGCAGAGGCATCGACTTCCGATTGAGATTTGGGAGGGACGATATATTGTTCCCACTAGTAGCAATTACCGTTTAGCTTTATCTTTGCGTAGACTGAGGCATAAGGATCTTTATTTACTTTATCGCTTTCGATTGCTTGCAAATTATCTTTAATGTAAAGATGACACTCCACTGCTTATGCGTACGAACATTTAGGATAATTGTCTCTATAGCCTGGAATGGCTATTTCAGCTAATAAATGTTTATCTTTTGTGTTGACCCAACTCGCAGTGATACTAACGATATCTGGCGTTTGGAGGAGGAGGAGGAGGAGGAGGGGAGGAGGAGGATAAACTTCACAAAGGTGTCACAAAATAGCAGCATATCCCCTTGGTCTTCCCTAAGCTGTTTGGGAGAAAGGATAATACAGCAGAAGGGATCCTCCCACACCACCCAACCATCCCTATTGTCGAAACTTCCCGTTAAAGAAGAAATACCAAACTGCATCGAAGAGGTAACTAGGAAATTAGTGAGAAAAGTGAGAAATATGTGTAATTTACTACTGATTAATGTTTATAAGGGAAGGAGAAGGAGGAGGAAAAAAAAGAGGAAGAGGAGGAGTAAGTTAACTGAGATGGAAAAAGAAAAGATATGATGACAATGACTAACTTCCTTCTTTCTTACCTAACGATCCTGCTCTCTTCTTTCATTCTAACTGTCTTTCCCTCTTTTCTTCCTTCCCTTCCTTCCTTCCTTCCTTCCTTCCTTTATTTCTACCCTCTATTTTCCTTCATTAATTTCTTCATTTTTCTGACTTATTTTTCTGACTTTTTCTGACTACGATGAAGTTTGGGAGAGAGAGAAAAAAAATGACACCGAAAGACAGAGACAGAGAGAGAGGCCTAACTTTTCTTTCCTCTACCGGTCACACAAAGTTATTAATAGCACCGCTCTTTGTGTTCACCGCTCACCGCCTTTCAACAGGTGATTAGGAAGACAGGTAAGAGGGGAAAAATAAGAGGGAAAAAGTAGAACCAATGTGGATCTTTTTTTTTTCATTCAGGCGGCTCTAATGGATGAGGAGAGAGAGAGACGAGAGAAAAGAGAGAGAGAGGAGAGAGAGAGATGAGAGACGAGAGGATGAGAGAGATGTAGGAGAGAGAGAGCAGGAGGATGAGATGAGGAGAGAGAAGAGAGAGACCGAGCGAGCGAGCGAGAGAAGAGAGGAGGAGAGGAGAGAGGAGAGAGAGGAGAGAAGAGATCGATCGGATGCAGAGAGAGAGAGAGAGGAGAAGAGAAGAGAGAGAGGATAGAAGCTTGTCAATGTTACGTAACTTAAGAGTGCGACAAGCGGGGAGAGAGGATTACCGGGCCTGCTTACTCCATCATGTAATGAAGCACACTGATTATAATGGCCACAAGCATACAAAAAAACACAGAGTGATAAAATATCCTTGAATATTAGTTAAAAATGAAGGCAGGAGTTAATGTGTTTTCAATCTGTACACACACACACACGCACACACACACACATACACCACACACACCCACCACCACACAACCCACACCACACACACACCCACACACACACCCACACACACACAACGCAGCACGCACGCACGCACGCACGCACGCACACACACACACACACACACACACACACAAACACACAAAACCACACACATACACACACACACAACCACACACACACACACAACACCCACACACACACCAATACACACACACCACACACTGTGAAAAAAGTGAACATGAGAGGTGTACTTACATCATAGGGAAGAAGAGAAGGCCAGACGGGGAGAAGGACAGAATCTTAGTAAAAAATAGCAATATTTAATTCTTACCTGGAAACCCAACAGAATCATAGTTGCACTTTTAACCTGAGAGAAATGTGAAATATAGAAACGTTCAGCTTAATCTTAATGTCATTGTGTGTATAATACTGCAATAAGGTCTGAGGTTGTAGATATTTCTGACGCCGTTGCATAGAGGAGGAGGAGGAGAGGACTTTGAAGGAGAGAGAGAGGGAGGAGGTAAAGAAAAATAACAGGAAAGAGGAGGAAGGAGGTGGGAGAAGGTAAAGACAGAAAGCAGAGGAAAGAGGAGAAGGAGGAGAGGAGGTTAAGAAGAAAGGCAAGAAAGAGGAGGAAAGAGGGCTTAGGAGGAATAAAGAAAAAGAGAGGAAAGGGGGTAGGAGGAAGAGGAAGGAGAAGGGGGTTAAAGAAAAAAAGAAAGAAAGAGGAAGTAAGGAGGAAGAGGGAAGAGGAGGAGGTAAAGAAAAAAGAGAGAAAAGAGGAGTGGAAAAGAGTGAAGAGGGAAGAGGGAGGTGGCTAAAGAAAATAGAGGAGAAAGAGGAAGTAGGAGGAAGAGGGAGGAGGAGGAGTTAAACCAAAAGAGAGAGAAGAGGAGGAAGGAGGAAGGTGAAAGTAAAGAAAAAACAAGAGAAAGAGGAAGTGGAAAGAGGAAGTAGGAGAGGGGAAAAAGGTGGTAAAGAAAAAAAGAGGAGAGGGAAGAGGACGGAGGTAAAAAAAAGAGAGAAGGAGGAGGTAGGAGGAAGAGGATAGATGAGGTGGTAAAGAAAAAAAGACAGAAAGAGGAGTGGAAAGAAGGAATTAAGTGGAGTTTTGATGGACAATACCGGACGCAAAAACAGAATGGAGTGAGTCAGCCGGTAAGAGAAGCGTAGCCTCGAGGGAACAAAAGCTGCGCAGGGGGGACAAATGAAGGTACGATGTCATGGTTTTAGCGCTGTTAGGTCAAAGGTTCAAAGATTAAGTTTATATGTGCT
>JACEEZ010003475.1:122500-137500 GCA_016584305.1 Chionoecetes opilio | reverse complement strand
GACACTAATCTTAGTAAACATAGCATTATTTCTTCTTACCTGGAAACCCAAACAGAACTCATTAGTTGACTTTTAACCTGAGAGAAATGTTGAAATATAGAAACTTTTCAGCTTTAATCTTATTCATGTGTTGTATAACCTGCAATAATGTCTGAGTGTTTGTAGATATTCTTAGCAGTTGCATAGAGGAGGAGGAGGAGGAGGAAGGAAGGAGAGAGAGAGGAGGAGGTAAAGAAAAATAACAGAAAGAGGAGGAAGGAGGGGGAGAAGGTAAAGACAAAAAGAGAGAAAGAGGAGGAAGGAGGAGGAGGAGGTAAAAAAAGAAGAAAGAAAGAGGAGGAAAAGGGCTTAGGAGGAATAAAGAAAAAAGAGAGAAAGGGGAGGCAGGAGGAAGAGGGAGGAGAAGGGGGTAAAGAAAAAAGAAAGAAAGAGGAAGTAGGAGGAAGAGGGAAGAGGAGGAGGTAAAGAAAAAAGAGAGAAAGAGGAGTGGAAAGAGGAAGAGGAAGAGGGAGGTGGTAAAGAAAATAGAGAGAAAGAGGAAGTAGGAGGAAGAGGGAGGAGGAGGAGGTAAAAAAAAGAGAGAGAAGGAGGAGGAAGGAGGAAGATGAAGTAAAGAAAAACAAGAGAAAGAGAAGTGGAAAGAGGAAGAGGGAGGAAAAGGTGGTAAAGAAAAAAGAGGAAGAGGGAAGAGGAGGAGGTAAAAAAAAGAGAGAAGGAGGAGGTAGGAGGAAGAGGAAGGATGAGGTGGTAAAGAAAAAAGACAGAAAGAGGAGTGGAAAGAAGGCATTAAGTGGAGTTGATGACAATACCGGACGCAAACACGAATGGATTGAGTCAGCCGTTAAGAGGAAGCTTAGCCTCGAGGGAACAAAAAGCTGCGTCAGGGGACAAAGAAAGGTCACGAGGTCATGGTTTTTAGCGCTGTTAGGTCAAAGGTCAAAATGAGTAAGTTTTATATGTGCTAATAGGAAAATAAACCTGCTTGAAAACAAAGGTTAGGTTGAATAACATTGAGAACTAGGGGGGGGGCACTCAGTAGAGCGCATACCTCCGCCCGAATATTTCGTCAATTAATATAAATATATATATTTATATATATATATATATATATATATATAATTATAATATTATATATATATATATATATATATATATATATATATATATATATATATATATATATATATATATTATAGTATATTATATAATATATGCATTATGCACTCAGTATGAGCGCATACCTCCGGCCGAATATTTCATCAATTGGTTGCCATGGCAACAGTTGTCAATAGATTTAATCCAAAATTTAATCAGTTCTTCCTTATACCAAATAGACTTGGTATACCGAGTTTGGTCCAAATCTATTTGTAACTTTTCGAGAAATCCTGTACACTAACAAACAGACAGACAGGCAGACAGACAGACAGACAGACAGACAGACAGACAGACAGACAGACAGACAGACAGATCGGGGTGAAAACATAACCCCTCCAACTTCGTTGGTGGAGGTAAAAAAAGAAAAAAAAAGGTCAGGTTGAATAAGTCTTAGAAGGAAAAGATAGGGAAAAAACTGAAAAGAAAGAGAAAGGCAAGATTAAATAGGTCTTAGATGTGCTAATATATAAAAAAAAAAAAAAGGTCAGATTGAATAAGTCTTAGAAATAAAATATAGGAGGAAAAAACTCAGATAAAAAAAAAGGAAAAAGGTCAGATTGAATAAGTCTTAGAAATAAAAGCTAGGAAAAAAGTAGGTCTATAGGTCTTAAAAAGTTTAAAATATACGTATGTGAGTGTATGTGTTTGCATATGAATGTATATATGTATGAATTGATAAGCGTATGTATGCGTATGTATGTGTGTATGAATGTAGGAGGTACAGTCATGTGAAAAGGGAATGAAAGTATATAAAAAATTGTTAAAATATTGAATTATTGCAGTTGACATTTTGCTGACGATAATTGAGTGAATGTATTTACGTTTGATTAACATGTATGCATAATTTTTTTCTCTTTAATGATATGCAATAATATGTAATACTATATAATCGTGTCCTGGTGGAACGCCGACGTGAGTTTCGACAGGGGATGCTTGCAGCCTATGTTGATCTCAAGAAGGCGTTTGACTCAGTGCATCGTGAGTCACTTTGGGATCTTCTGCGACTTCGCGGGATTCCTGCAAGGACTATTGGTTTGATAACCGGTCTGTATTCTGGGACTGAGAGTGCTGTGAAGTGTGGGGCAGGTGTATCCAGCTTCTTTCCTGTTAATACAGGAGTGAGGCAAGGGTGCGTCCTTGCCCCATCACTTTTCAACGCTTGTATGGACTGGGTATTGGACAAGGTTGTAGATCAAAGTGATTGTGGAGCATCCGTCGGCAACACCAAGATCACTGATCTTGTTTTTGCCGATGATGCAGTAATCTTTGCTGAGTCGCTGGAGGTCCTGGTGATGGCTCTCGAGGCGCTGCACGAGGAGGCAAAGCCTTTGGGACTTGAGGTCTCCTGGTTTAAGACCAAAGTCCAGGTGTTTGGAGATTTACTAGATGAAGCAGTACAGTCTGTTCATGCGTGCGGCGAGGACATTGAGATCTTGGAAAGTTTTACATAGCTTGGTAGCGCAGTCCATAATGACGGCGGGTCACGTCAAGAAGTCTTACGGTGGGTTGGCATAGCCCACGGTGCTATGGACTCGCTCAGCGGGAGTATTTGGCGTTGTCGGTACCTGTGCAGGAGGACAAAGATCCGGATCTTCAAGTCGCTTGTGATCCCTGTCTTACTATATGGTTGTGAGACATGGACACTAAATAATGACTTGAAGAGACGAATCAATGCCTTTGGTAATAAGTGTCTTCGCAGAATCATGGGGTATCGCTGGGATGATTACGTGTCAAATCAGCGATTGCACCGTGAGACTGAATCGAGGCCTATTACCTGCATAGTCCGTCAACGCCAACTTCGGCTATATGGGCATGTGGCACGCTACCCTGAAACCGATCCTTCCCATCGAGTTGTATCTGTAAGAGACAATCCGGCGTGGAGGAGGCCAAGGGGGCGTCCACAAGGCTCGTGGCTGGGGCAAGTTGATGTTTCTTGTCGAGAGCTGCTTGGTATGGGAAAGGAGCCTGCATGGGAACTCGCGCGTGGTGACCCCCGGGAGTGGCGTCGTAGGGTGGGCGAGGCGACGCGCCCCCCGGCGTATGCCCCCAATGATGGATTGATATATATATAACAGTTTTCCTGATTCCAAAGTATGCATTTACACACACACACACACACACACACACACACACACACACACACACCACACACACACACACACACACACACACACACACACAACAAAAACACACATATCTTATAACCAATATCATGATTTTTCCGCGGTTCATGATGTCGTATTCCTGCTCCTCCTCCTTTTCCTCTTCCCCCTCTTTCCTCCTCCTCCTCTTCCTTCTCCTCCTTATAATTGGTGCTTCAAACCAGCAATCTGAAGGAGAGGGGAAGTATAAAACGGAGGAAAGGAGTAAAGGAGAGGTGAAGGAAATGATGAAAGAAGAATGGAGAAAGGAAGGGAAAAGAAGTCATCATTTGTCGTTTCTCTTCCTTTTCCTCGCTTCTTGCCACACACACACTTACACACACACACAGAGAGAGAGAGAGAGAGAGAGAGAGAGAGAGAGAGAGAGAGAGAATGAGAGAGAGAGAGAGAGGAGAGAGAGAGAGAGAGAGAGAGAGAGAGAGAGAGAGAGAGAGTGCCTGAAGGAGTTGACGGGGACTTTGTGTTCTAAATCGCCCTCCATTACACAGGAAGAGAGGAGGAGGAGGAGGAGGAGAGGAGGAGGAGGAGGGAAGGAGGAGGAGGAGGAGGAAGAGGAGGAGGAGGAGAGGAGGAGGAGGAGGAGGAGAGGAGGAGGAGGAGGAGGAGGAGGAGGAATACATAGGAATACATTAGAGGAACAGATACCAGGAAACATTTTGGTCTAAAACGAGGGTCAAACTACATGTAAGAGAACAGTTGCGGAAAAGACTACCATGTCCCTAAAGAAGATAGGAACATGGAAGTTTCATAGTGAAGAATGAGATAAATGGCGTATACTAACTAATGCTACCATTAATACTAGTCAATATGAGGGATGTTAATAATATAACTCGCAGAGCAATTTCAAAGCCCATTTACTTTACAGTACGCATCTAGTCCGTGTTTAAATTAAGTTATTGTACTGATTTCGATAACATTAGCTGGTAATTTGTTCCACTGATTGACAACTCTAACATTGAAATATTTCTTTCGAATATCTGTGATGAAACGTTGACCATTCACTTTTAAACCGTTGTTTCTTGTTGTCACTTGAGGAGAAAGCTCGAATATGTTATCTTGATTGATGATTTCGAATCTTTTTGAGGAGGAGGAGAAGGTGGTGGTGGTGGTGGTAGAATGATAACTGCTCTCTCTCTCTCTCTCTCTCTCTCTCTCTCTCTCTCTCTCTTCTCTTTCTCTCTTTCTCTCTTCGTCTCTCTTCTGTCTTCTCTCTCTCTCTCTCTCTCTCTCTCTCTCTCTCTCTCTCTCCTCTCTCTCTCTCTCTCTCTCTCTCTCTCTCTTCTCTCTCTCTCTCTCTCTCTCTCTCTCTCTCTCTCTCTCTCTCTCTCTCTCTCTCTCTCTCTCTCTCTCTCTCTCTCCCCTTATCTAGCACTGTATTATTTTCCTCCTTCGTCTCTCGTCAGTTAACAAGAACAAACTTTACGCCTATTAGAGCATCCTCGAAGATCCTTTTCTTTCTTGCTGCCTGAAGGAAAATAATTTAACTAGACTTTAAAAAAATATTCCTAATTGCTACGTGAGGAATACGATTTCATAAACTTTGGTGGAGAGAAGCAAGTTGAAATAAGTGAATTATGATTTTTTGTACTTCTCTCTCTCTTCTATCTTCTTAGTATTCTAGTATTTTTTCTTTTCTTCATCTAAATCTTTTTCTTGTTAGTTCTTATTTTTTTTTTATTTCCTTCTTACTCATTTTCATTTTTTTCATCTTTATCTTCTTTTTCATCTTCTACTTCTACTTTTTCTTGTTCATCTTCTTGTTCATCTTCTTCTTCTTCTTCTTCATATCATATATTTCTCATATAGAACTTCCTCCTCCCTCCTCCCCTTCCTCTTTCTCAAGCTGGGCATCTAATCATATTCTTGGTTAGTTTCTAAACGAAAATTAATGGAAAAGAGTTATGCAACATTTTCTAGTGTAACTGTGCATGAACATAAACCATGAACTATAGTCTATTTTTTTTAATAAGGCAAAAAATCCTACCCCTTTCTTGCTTACTGACTGATATTTGATGCCAGGAGAAGGGAATACTATGCTTCTACTTAATTTTAGCTGTATTTTATCATAGTTAACCATAGTATCAGGTAAACAGAGGCATACTTTTAAGCATGAGACCTTCAGATAGAATACATTTTTTGCCTTGTTAAAAAAAATTGACTATAATTAAAAGCAGTCGTAAATTATTGATAAATGTTAAGTGAAAAGAGACTGACTCAGCAAATCTAAAATAAATAAATAAAGTTATGAGATGTAAAGTTATCATATAGATTAGTTAATAGATAAACTCAAGGTATTCAATGTAAATATAAAAATAAATAAATAAAGTTATGAGATGTAAAGTTATCATATAGATTAGTTAATAGATAAACTCAAGGTATTCAATGTAAATATAAAGGATTCAATTAAAGGATCGACGCTTTTTTGTAGTTATTGTATGGAGTAGAAAGGAAAGGAAAAGGCATTGGAGGAAAATGTGAGTTGTTGTAGTAATGGAAAAAGATACGATTTTAAAAGTTAATAGAGCAAGATTAAATATTTTTCGAGAGAGAGAGAGAGAGAGAGAGAGAGAGAGAGAGAGAGAGAGAGAGAGAGAGAGAGAGAGAGAGAGAGAGAGAGAGAGAGAGAGAGAGAGATGGGGTAATATGTGAAAAACAATGAAAAGAAAGAGAATATCTAAGTAAACAGGGAAGTAAAGAGTAAAGAAAGAGAGAAGGTTATTAAAGAAAGAGAGAGAAAGACAAACAGACAGAGAGAGAGAGAGAGAGAGAGAGAAGAAAAAAAAAAAAAAAAAAGAGAGAGAAAAAAAAAAAAAACGTGGGAACAATTAATCTGAATCATATATTGCCAAGAAAGCGAAAATACTTTAAAAGTGAGTAAAAATGTAAAATAGAAAAACACATTCGTAAAAAAAATATTATTAAATTGGTTATGTTATACTGTTCTCCAAATATTAGTTTCTTAGTAGTGATACGTAGTTCAACAGATACTTTGATATTTTATAAGTGTCAGGGTATAACAATGTTCTTCCTATGCTATTCTCTTCCTCCTACTTTTTTTTGTATTACCTATATCTTCTTTATATTTCGTTTTTTCTTTTCCTTCAGACTCTTTTTTTTTATCTTGATCTTTTTCTTATTCTTGTTCTTGTTCTTGTTCTTCTTTTTCTTCTTCTTGTTCATCTTTTTCTTGTTCATCTTCTTTTTCTTCTTCTTGTTCATCTTCTTTTTCTTCTTCTTGTTCATCTTCTTTTTCTTCTTCTTGTTCATCTTCTTTTTCTTGTTCATCTTCTTGTTCATCTTCTTTTTCTTCTTGTTCATATTCTTTTTCTTCTTCTTGTTCATCTTCTTCTTGTTCGTCTTCTTTTTCTTCTTCTTGTTCATCTTCTTTTTCTTCTTCTTGTTCATCTTCTTTTTCTTCTTCTTGTTCATCTTCTTTTTCTTCTTGTTCATCTTCTTTTTCTTCTTCTTGTTCATCTTCTTTTTCTTCTTCTTCTTTTTCTTCTTGTTCATCTTCTTTTTCTTCTTCATGTTCATCTTTTTCTTCTTCATGTTCATCTTCTTGTTCATCTTCTTTTTCTTCTTCTTCTTTCTTCTTCTTGTTCATCTTCTTTTTCTTCTTCATGTTCATCTTTTTCTTCTTCATTGTTCATCTTCTTCTTCTTCTTTTCTTCTTCTTCTTGTTCTTCTTCTTCTTGTTCATCTTCTTTTTCTTCTTCTTTTTCTTTTTCTTCTTCTTCTTCTTCTTTTCTTCTTGTTCTTGTTCTTATTCTTATTATTATTCTTGTTCATCTTCTTTTTCTTCTTCTTCTTCTTTTTCTTCTTTTTTCTTCTTCTTTTCTTCTTCTTCTTCTTCTATCCTTTCTTCCATATAAATAGTCAGTGTAAAGTACTAACACAAAGAGCCTTGCTAAGACCCTAAAGGCACTGTTTATGATGCCTATGTAATCCCTTGTTGTCCTTAATGAGAAGACGGCAGGTTTTTTTCTTCCATTTAGAAACTTTTTTTCCCCAATTAACAAAGTTTCGTTTCATAAATGTTATATTCGATGCGATTATTTCTTCCTAACTTTACTTCAAGATGGTCAGATTGTGTTGAGTTATTTTTGTTGTATTTAATTAAAAGCATAGAAAGTTAAGGAACTGGTTGGAAAGTGTGTGTGTGTGTGTGTGTGTGTGTGTGTGTGTGTGTGTGTGTGTGTGTGTGTGTGTGTGTGTGTGTGTGTGTGTTTATTTTTCCTTTCATATTTAGTATCTTTGTTGAATAATGTTTGGGTTTTTATCCTTTTTGTCAATGTCATTTCACCCCTTCTCTCTCTCTCTCTCTCTCTCTCTCTCTCTCTCTCTCTCTCTCTCTCTCTCTCTCTCTCTCCTCTCTCTCTCTCTCTCTCTCTCTCTCTCTCTCTCTCTCTCTCTCTCTCTCTCTCTCTCTCTCTCTCTCTTCTCCTCTCTTTTTTTTTTCTTCCTTTCCCTTCATTCATACAATACATCTATTTTCTCCCTTTAATCTTCCTCCCTTCATCTTTTTCTCCTTCCACTCCAACATTTTGCTTCCCTTTTTATTCATTTATATTCATCCCATTTTCCTTTTCCATAACCTTATCTTAACCTCACGTGTTATCTGTTCCACTAGTACATCCCAAAAAATCCCCCAAAATCCAAAAAATCTCCCAAATATCCCAAAAATCCCCCAAAAAACCCAGAAAATCCCAGAAAATCCAAAAAATCACAAAAAATCCCTAAATGTAGGCACTCTTTACTGTCTCCTTCCTTGTCTCTATCTTCTTTAGTGGTATTTAGTGGCATTTTCCAAACTGTTCTCTTACATGTAGTTTGACAGTTAGAAGTATGTAGTTCAGCAGATACCTCGTTATAGAACAATAGGTGTTCTGATATTAGTTCGTCCTATGTATTCCTATGTTATTCCTTTCCACCATTGTTATCTTCTCATTATCTTCCTTTCTTCTTCCTTCCATTACCTTTTTTTCCCTTGTTTACTCTTACCTTCCCTTCCTTTTCTTCCTTTTCTTCCCTTTCTCTAATCTACTGATCTGTTATCTTATCTTCCTTACACATTTCTTCTTCTATACATATTTAACTTCCTTCTACTCCTTATCCTCTTCTTTACCTTATTTCCTCCTCTCCCCCTCCCTTCTTGTCCCCCTCCCTTCCTTTCCCCCTCTTTTCCTCTCCCCCCCATCATCTCTCTCACTCTGTTATCCCTTCCTCTTCACCCTTTCTTTTCCTCTCCACCTCCCTTCCTCTCTCCCCTTCATTCCTCTCCCCATCCCTTCCTCTCCCCTTCCCTTCCACTCCCCATCCCTTCCTCTCCCATCCCTTCCTCTTCCCCTCCATTCCTCTTCCCCTCCCTTCCTCTCCCCATCCCTTCCTCTTCCCATCCCTTCCTCTCCCCTTCCCTTCCACTCCCCATCCCTTCCTCATCCCCTCCCTTCCTCTCCCCATCCCTTCCTCTTCCCCTTCCCTTCCTCTCCCCATCCTTCCTCTCCCCATCCCTTCCTCCCCCCATCCCTTCCTCTCCCCATCCCTTCCTCTCCCCCTCCTCTTCTCTCCCATCCCTTCCTCTCTCCATCCCTTCCTCTCCCCATCCTTCCTCTCCCCTTCCTTTCCACTCCCATCCCTTCCTCATCCCCATCCCTTCCTCTCCCATCCCTTCCTCTTCCCATCCCTTCCCATCCCCTCCCACCCCTCACCCCACCAATCTCCCTTTCTATCTACCTGTCACTCTCTTCTCCCTTCTGTAGACCCACGTTGGTGTAGGTAAACTTGCACAGTATATTAAGACTTGGTTCGGTGTTAACTTTTTTCCGCGTCAAAAAATAGGGCAACGCTACTTTCAATCATGGACGCCTGGAGGGGTTTCCCTAAAGCTACAGGGACGTGATCGGACAACTTCCTCAGGGAATGTCTACTCTGCCTCCTACTTTATCTTACTTTTTATTTTATTTCCCCTAGCTACCTACATCTCTCTTTTTAAGCAACTTTTATTTTTACATTTTACATTTTTTTGTATTACTTTATTTGTGTCCTCTCTCTCTCTCTCTCTCTCTCTCTCTCTCTCTCTCTCTCTCTCTCTCTCTCTCTCTCTCTCTCTCTCTCTCTCTCTCTCTCTCTCTCTCTCTCTCTCTCTCTCTCTCTCTCTCTCTCTCTCTCTCTCTCTCTCTCTCTCTCTCTCTCTCTCTCTCTCTCTCTCTCTCTTACTTTATTGATGAATTCTTATAAGCTTTTAGTGTCAGGAGCTTCAGGTGGACTACTAAAAACTATCTTTGACTTTAAAGGAATACGTAAGTTTTTTTTTCTCTCTCTCTCTCCTTTTGCTTTTCAAATTAATTCCCCTTTTCCCCTCTTACTCTCTTTTCCTTTACTCCTCTTACTCTCTTTTTCTTATCCTCTTTTACTCCTCTTTTACCCCCTTTACTCTCTTTACTCCTCTTTTACTCCTCTTTTACTCCTCTTTTACTCCTCTTTTACTCCTTTACTCCTCTTTTACTCCTCTTACTCCTCTTTTACTCCTCTTTTACTCCTTTACTCCTCTTTTACTCCTCTTTTACTCCTCTTTTACTCCTCTTTTACTCCTCTTTTACTCCTCTTTTACTCCTTTACTCCTCTTTTACTCCTCTTTTACTCCTTTACTCCTCCGATACTACTTTATCTTATCATATACTTTCCTGTCTCCTCTTTTTGATGGGTGTCTCGATTTAGCTATTTTTGGTTCCTTTAGATGCTCCTTCTTCCGACTAATACCTCAATTTCTTTATTCTCTCACTGTCTTCTTTATAGGGACTGACAACTTAGTGGACTTTTTGTTACCTCTTTTTTGGGTCCTTTGTATGTATGGAACTAGATATCACTACATTCCACTATCCCATTTCTTTTCTCCCCCACAGGTTGCTGTTATGGGAACCCTGCCCCCCACACATTATGCGGACTTTTTGTTATCTTCTTTTTCTACATTTGGGCCCAGGCCTGGACGTCAGACAATAGTAATCTTTTTGCACTATCCAATATCACCACTATCAATTTCTTTTTTCACCAAAGGTATGGCTGTTAACCTGTCGTCCACCGCTCTTCCTTTCCCCCATATATTCGTTTTTATTTACTCTTGCAAATATTCTATTGTCACAGATTTGCAGCCTACGTTCCTCATTTCTCTCCTTTTGGTCTCTTTCTCTCCAATTTTCCTCGCTCTATCTAAAATTTTCCTCTCTTTGTCTAAAGTTTTCCTCTCTGTCTAAAATTTTCCTCTTTCCCTCCGATTTTCCTCTTTCCCTCCAATTTTCCTCTTTCCCTCCAATTTTCCTCTCTGTCTAAAATTTTCCTCTCTTTCTCTCCAATTTTCCGCTCTTTGTCTAAAATTTTCCTCTCTCTCTAATTTTCCTCTCTTTCTCTCCAATTTTCCTCTCTGTTAGTTTTCCTCTTTCTCTCCAAATTTATTCTCACTGGTGCCTCTTTTTCTTCCCAAATTCTTTCTGCTGTCATTTTTTCTCTTCAAATTCTTCCTCCTGCTGTCATTTCTCCCTTTTTCTCTCCCTCCTGTCTCTTACTCTCCCATTTTCCTCTCCCTCCTGTCTCTTACTCTTCCGTAATTCTTCTTCCTCCTGTCTCTTTCTCACATTTTCCTCTCTGCTGTCTCTTTCTCCTTAAATTATTCTCCCTACTATCATTTCTCCTATTTTTTCCTCGACCTCCTGTCTCTTTCTCTCCCTTTTTCCTCCCCCTACTGTCTCTTCTCCCTATTTCCTCCCTATTATCCTTTCCTCCCCTAATAAAAACCCTTCTACTCCCACCCTTATGGTTTTTAAATGGAAGAATACACCACCACCATCATCACCACCAACACCACCACCACCACCACCACCACCACCACCACCACCACCACCACCACCACCACCACCACCACCACCACCCCCACCACCATCACCACCCCACCACCACCACCACCACCACCACCACCCCCACCCCCACCACCACCAACCACCACCACCACCCCACCACCACCACCACCACACCACCACCACCACCACCACCACCACCACCACCACCACCACCACCACCACCACCACAAACAACAACAGTGATAATAATAATAATGACACAACGTAAAAGCAGAAACAAGGACCACCACTTTAACCACCACCACCACTTCCATATTGCAGCAACAATATTCGCTGTGGGAAATGTCTCGTTGTATGTGTATGTGTATGTAATATACACACACACACACACACACACACACACACACACACACACACACACACACACACACACACACACACACACACACACACACACACACACACACACATACACACACACAATGACTAACACAAGCATCCATTTATTTGAGGTTTATACAACTCTTTAATGTAGCAGAGAAAGAGAGAAAAAGAGATAAAGCGAGTGAGAGAGAGGGAGGCGAGAGAAAAAAGAAGACAAATAGCGAAAAAACTATGGGAGCAGAACAGCTGAAAAGGAAATAAATGAGAGAGAGGAGAGAGAGAATCTTAATGACTGTACTGTGGTGGAGGTAGCAGTGGTAGTAGTGGTGGTAGCAGTGGTAGTAGGGGTGGTAGCAGTGGTGGTGGTGGTGGTAGTAGTTCAGTTCAGTACATTTTATTTTCGTAAGAAACTTACATAGTACGTAGAGTAGACGCACGAGATATACAATAAGAAAAAATAAATGTTATTGTTATATGCAAACAGCATACTTTGCACATACTTATATGATAAATTTTTCAAGTATGTATTTTTATGTGTTTCACCTTAAGATATCAAATTAAAAATCTCATACATGTACAAATAAAACAAAATGTATGAATAGGCTAACCATTAAAATCAATTGATATAAATTAAAATGATCTATAAAGTATATATATATACAAAACTAAAATATGTAATACATTTGTAAACAACATAGGAAATATAAAAAAGTTAACCCCTAATCTATGAAGGGATTAATATCCATAAAATAAACAGGGGCCTCGCCTCTCCTCATGTCGCTGTACCCAGACTATCCTGGCCTTAATAACATCCAGAGCCTCTTCAAAAATATTGATATTGTAATACTGATCAAATAAATGTCTCACATAAGTCATAAAAAGACCTTTTGTATAAAAATATATATTATATTTAATGATAGGATTGTTTGACCTAATCAGTCTTTTAAAGAATCTAACTTGTATAAGGGCTGTGAGATGCCTTAATATAATTGATTGCAGTTTTCAGCAGTGATGTGGCTGTGGCATATGTAGGTACTCCCGACATGAGTTTTAAACCATTATTATATGCTACATTAAACGCTTTAAAAAAACAGATCTAAAAACTGAGGTATCATTCCATAGGGCCAAGCCATATTCTGGACAGCAGTAAGAGTTAAATAAAAACAAAAGAACATTAAAATCTAAAAACTTAAAATCTCTATATACACTATTAAAAGATGAGTAAAATGAGTTTAACCGAAAATCGATGTCATCACTATCTTTAAAATTGAAGGAAATATTGTGTCCTAAGTATTTGTAGCAGCTCACAACTTTTAGTTCATCGCCATTAAGTTTTATATTACCCAATACAAATTTTTTTCTTAAATTAAATCTCATACATCTGGTTTTTTCTTTGTTTATCACAAGTTTGTGATTTACAATTTCATTACATAAACAATTGTATAATACCTCCATGTCGTCTCTTGACGCAGCCAGGAGAACCAGATCATCAGCGTAAACCTACAACATTAAGTCTGTGGACACCAAGCCTACATCCTATGTCCAAGCTGGAAACTTTTTCAATAATGTCATTTATATAAAAATTAAATAAAAATGGGGATAAAACACCTCCCTGCCTTACTCCCTGTTCAATTAAATAAAATTCACTCTTGGACTGATGCCATCTGACTTGTGCTTGTTGGTTTCTAAAGTAGTGCATTAATGTGAGGGTCAGATCAACAGGTATACCTGAGGATAACAGTTTCTTACCAAGCAGGAAATGATCTATTCTATCGAAGGCTTTACTTAAATCAACAAAGTGGCAATGGGAGATGACCTTGAGCTACTGTAGCTTCTCATAACCTCTTTGACCAAAAAAGAAGCATCAGTAGTGGATGATGCCTTCCTAAAACCTAACTGCCTAAAATTCAAAGGGAGTTTTTCAGTTAAGAAATTTAAAACATGTAATTCAAAGATTTTCAGCAGACATGAGGATTGCATCACAGGTCTATAGTTGAGGGAAGCATTTGTATTTTTCTTATCTTTAGGTAAAGGAGTAGTAGTGCCCCTTAGCAGATCACCGGGAAGATAACAATGTGAATAACACATATTGTAAAAACATGGACAAATATTCTAAAAAGTCATGTGAAGCATTCTTAAGGAACAGCAGATGAATTCCATCATGGCCAACTCCATCATTCACAGAAGATAAAATATGTTGATAGTAGCACTAGAAATTCTTAAGTTTACTTTTCTTTTTACAGGCCACATTTCTTTTAATTCTTTCAGGAAATCAGTGTCATTCTTTGTATTAAGTCCAGTTTGACTCTTGAGAAAGTGACCTACAAATAGCTGAGCAATCTGTGCATCATCTGAGATCCCATCAATTATGCCACTAGATTTTTCCCTTCCTCTCTTTCTCTTAACCTCCTTCCAAAATTGTGTTTTGTTTTTATCTCTAAATTTGAATATGATACTGTTACTTATTTCTTGTTGTTCATTATTCTTACACTGTCTTAATGCTGCTTTAAAAGCTTTTCTGGTGTTTAGCATGACCTCATGGTGTGTGGTGTGTAGCTGTCTACCTTGCTCCACCCAATCCAGGTAGCCATCTCTTGCTCTACTATGAAGCTCCTTCACCCTCCTATTCCATCCAGGAATAACCTTGAATTTATTGCATTTAACAACTTTTCTCTTATATTTTTCACTCTCTTCCTGAATGCTTGTTACCATTGCATCATAAACTTTATCTATTTCCTTTAGATGCAAAGGGTTGTGGCAACCTGTTTTATGACAATTTTGAGCTAAGTCATGCTGCAAAAGCTTTAGTTTATTGTCAACACGTCTGTTGATGTTCCTTAAATCATCTGCATCTAATTTATGCCAATTTAAGGAATATTGTGCAGAATATTGTGTAGTAGTTGGTAGTAGCAGTGGTAGTAGTGGTGGTAGCAGTGGTGGTAGCAGTGGTGGTAGCAGTGGTAGTAGTGGTGGTAGCAGTGGTGGTGGTGGTGGTGGTAGTAGTAGTAGTGGTAGTAGTGGTGGTAGCAGTGGTGGTAGCAGTGGTGGTAGCAGTGGTAGTAGCAGTGGTAGTAGTAGTGGTGGTGGTGGTAGCAGTGGTGGTGGTGGTAGTGGTAGTGGTAGTAGTAGTGGTGGTGGTGGTGGTAGCAGTGGTGGTGGTGGTAGTGGTGGTGGTGGTAGCAGTGGTGGTGGTGGTAGTGGTGGTGGTGGTAGCAGTGGTGGTAGCCGTGGTAGTAGCAGTGGTAGTAGTAGTGGTGGTGGTGGTAGCAGTGGTGGTGGTGGTAGTGGTGGTGGTGGTAGCAGTGGTGGTGGTGGTGGTAGCAGTGGTGGTGGTGGTAGTGGTGGTGGTGGTAGCAGTGGTGGTGGTGGTGGTACAGGTAGTAGAGGATTAGTTCGTCCCTCCTATCAACTTTCTATCAGTTTGTGTGACTTCTCCATCAAAAAAAAAT
>JACEEZ010003475.1:107500-117500 GCA_016584305.1 Chionoecetes opilio | reverse complement strand
GTTTTTTCTTTGTTTATAACAAGTTTGTGATTTACAATTTCATTACATAAACAATTGTATAATACCTCCATGTCGTCTCTTGACGCAGCCAGGAGAACCAGATCATCAGCGTAACCTACAACATTAAGTCTGTGGATACCAAGCCTACATCCTATGTCCAAGCTGGAAACTTTTTCAATAATGTCATTTATATAAAAATTAAATAAAAATGGGGATAAAACACCTCCCTGCCTTACTCCTTGTTCAATGAAATAAAATTCACTCTTGGACTGATGCCATCTGACTTGTGCTTGTTGGTTTCTAAAGTAGTGCATTAATGTGAGGGTCAGATCAACAGGTATACCTGAGGATAACAGTTTCTTACCAAGCAGGAAATGATCTATTCTATCGAAGGCTTTACTTAAATCAACAAAAGTGGCAATGGGAGATGACCTTGAGCTACTGTAGCTTCTCATAACCTCTTTTACCAAAAAAGAAGCATCAGTAGTGGATGATGCCTTCTTAAAACCTAACTGCCTAAAATTCAAAGGGAGTTTTTCCGTTAAGAAATTTAAAACGTGTAATTCAAAGATTTTCAGCAGACATGAGGATTGCATCACAGGTCTATAGTTGAGGGAAGCATTTGTATTTTTCTTATCTTTTGGTAAAGGAGTAATAGTGCCCCTTAGCAGATCACCGGGCAGATAACAATGTGAATAACACATATTGTAAAACATGGACAAATATTCTAAAAAGTCATGTGAAGCATTCTTAAGGAACAGCAGATGAATTCCATCATGGCCAACTCCATCATTCACAGAAGATAAAATATGTTTGATAGTAGCACTAGAAATTCTTAAAGTAATCGTCCAGACCATTTCATCATTCCTGATTTAATGCAATCAAATCATAGCCATTAACGAGCATATCAACAACACGTCGTCACTTTTTGTATCCAGTCAGCCGTTTTTAAATAATCCGCAATCAAAATCTGCAAATTCCCCGAGTTTTCAAAACGCTCTCAAGGTTTGCAGACGCTCAGGCTCAGGCTCGGTGACGTACCATCAGGGAGGCTCATCTTCCCGCGCTGATCAGAGAGGCACGTAAACAGAGATAAATATAGTACTTGAAGATATTTGGGTGTTTCTGAAAGATTTTTTTTTGCTATATGCCACATGCATGCATCCTTTATGGGTGCAGCAAGACAGCTGTGCCTTTCGAGAAAAGTTTGCACACGGAAAGGAGTGGCGTGTGTAGGGTGATACACGCCTATAGTGTGTTGGGGCGAGCAGTTGTGTTGAGAAACGGCACCCCCCCGTAAGACTGACTCAGTCCAACACTATACCAGACCAGGTGGCCCTGTTAGACAGGGACGCCAGGACTGGCAGCAGCGGTTGACCACCACGACTGTGAGGCTTTGCCTCTTAACAAGACCAAGTAAACCAGTTGTGGAGTGCGCGTGCCCTGCGGTGAGAGACCCTGTGTTGGTGTGGCTGTCACACTTTCTGCCTTCCCGCCCGCATATTTTACAACTCTATGCTGTAGTTAATGCTAGTATGTGGTTTCCGAGTAATGACGTTTGACTGTAGCTCCAAAACTAACCATAGGATTTTCTCGAAAGTACCTTCATTGTGATTCCCACACACACATGGTTTAACCTTATTTACCAATCCATGTTTTGGAGAAGTGCCAGGTCCTCCTGCTGAACCTCAGGCTCTGCTAACACCTGTTCATCCACCTCGTACTCGGGCTCAACATAGGATTCCATGACAATCTGAGGTTCGTTTTCCTCATAGTATACGCGACCAGCGTCATTTCTTTCGGTGTCAGATTGAGCATCGTTCTCTAGATGTCACAGCGACAGATTCACTGTCTGACACCGAAGTACAATCGCTCATCATAACATTTGCAGACGGGTGTCAGACAGAGTGTCTGCGGGCGTCCCTGTTCTGACGTCATCAATAACAATCGTAGCCCTGTTGGAGGGAAGATTTTTTTTTTCGCGCGCTTTTTACAAAAGTCGTGTTTTTACGGAAATAAGGCCTGGAAATCAATTATTTTTGGTGGATTAGGTGTTTTGAATGTACATTCAACATAATTCGGCAAAAAAAATTTGGGTCTGGACGATTACTTTAAGTTTACTTTTCTTTTTACAGGCCACATTTCTTTTAATTCTTTCAGGAAATCAGTGTCATTCTTTGTATTAAGTCCAGTTTGACTCTTGAGAAAGTGATCTACAAATAGCTGAGCAATCTGTGCATCATCTGAGATCCCATCAATTATGCCACTAAATTTTTCCCTTCCTCTCTTTCTCTTAACCTCCTTCCAAAATTGTGTTTTGTTTTTATCTCTAAATTTGAATATGATACTGTTACTTATTTCTTGTTGTTCATTATTCTTACACTGTCTTAATGCTGCTTTAAAAGCTTTTCTGGTGTTTAGCATGACCTCATGGTGTGTGGTGTGTAGCTGTCTACCTTGCTCCACCCAATCCAGGTAGCCATCTCTTGCTCTACTATGAAGTCCTTCACCCTCCTATTCCATCCAGGAATAACCTTGAATTTATTGCATTTAACAACTTTTCTCTTATATTTTTCACTCGCTTCCTGAATGCTTGTTACCATTGCATCATAAACTTTATCTATTTCCTTTAGATGCAAAGGGTTGTGGCAACCTGTTTTATGACAATTTTGAGCTAAGTCATGCTGCAAAAGCTTTAGTTTATTGTCAACACGTCTGTTGATGTTCCTTAAATCATCTGCATCTAATTTATGCCAATTTAAGTAATATTGTGCAGAGTCTGTGTTATTGTTTGGAGAGGTAGTGTGAGATATATGGACTCCCTTAAATTCCATCTTTATAAATAATGGCAGGTGATCAGAACCGTTCATATCATATAAAACCTTGGCTTCACTGACATCAATGTGATCACAAGGCCTACCAACTATATGGTCCAGCCACCTGTTTGTGCTGTTCCCATACCCTGTGAAGGTTATGGCATCTCTCCCAAGCAGGTCTAAGTCATAGCAAACCAGTGAATTTCTTGACATAAAATTGAACAGATTTTTCCAAGCCCTACCAGAAAAAGGATCAGCATTAAAATCACCAATAAAATAAATTGAATCAAAATTAAGATCATGCATAAAAGTTTCTAACAAAGACAATGATTTCAGGTATTGATTTAGTGTTGAGATCTCCCAAACATCACTGTTCAGGTACACATTTATAAAAATAATATTTCTTCCACAGATATTAACATTCAATACCATAACATTATTTTCCAAAATTATCTTATTAATTTTCAAGTTAAGATTTTTCCTCCATAAAATAGCCATCCCACCTTCCTGTCTGCCAGCCATGGATTGCAGCGCCTTCTCTGAGAAGGTGGCACCCACTCCAACACAATTATAGTTTTCATCAATAAAATCTAGCATCCCCAGTTTTTCTTGTATTAAAAAAAGTTTCCTGTAAAAATATAAAATCATATCCTAGGCCAGTTAAGTCCCTGATCAGATAAATATTTTTCATCAATGAACAACAATTAAAAGTACACAAACTAAGATATTTAGAATCCATCTTGATAAAATATTTAAGATTAAAGGATAAAAAACCAGAAATTAAGTAAAATACTAAACCAAATTCCTTATTCCCTGTTGATACCTTGGTTTCTTCTTCCAGATCTGTCATAGAATTTATCAACCACAATGTTTTCAGGCCATAAATCAGGATTGAAAAGAGTATCCCTGTCATTAATGCTAACATTTACTTTGAATGCCCTAACATCTTGAGATCTGATTTCAAGCTCAGATATTGAATTAATTTCCACTCCACTCACTTTTCTAATATAACCTTGTATATCATCCTTCTCAACTTGCTTGTCTACTCCTCCTATGAAGATATCAACAAATCTGGTAGCAGCTCTAAAGGGTAAATCCTCACACTTCCGCTGTCCTCTTACACCAGTCCTTTTACTCCGCCGTGACTGTGCCACCTGCCAGTTTGTGCTCACAGCTGGCTCTACACTTCGTTGTAAATCACTCTGGTTACGAGATTCCGCAGCAGATGACTTGTTAGTATATTCCATTACACTCTTAGGAATAGCACCTGTTAAGGGGTTATTAAAATGGGCAGCAGAAGTGCTGCCCCTCACGCCTTCATTCCTCATCCTTGTCTCAGCTCCTCTGGATCGTTCGCGCACACCCGCAGTACCTCTCATGCGCTGGTTATCCTCCTCCTGGCTGGCACCACGCCCTTCCTCTTCATGATGACTCCTCATAGCCTTCTTTCCCGTACTAGACGCAGGCATTCCCAACGCTTCGGCATAGTCTCGTTTGGCATCATTTCTTGAAGGTGTAGTCTTATGTAAGCCAGTTGCAGCACTTCTCAGGGACGTTAACTCCTCAAGGTCAGCATCAAGTCTTATATCTTCTCTTGTTATGTCGTTAACTACATCCTTGGTAGCTTCCTCTATTCCTTCAATAGCTTTGCAAAACTTACTTTTTAGCTCACAAACATCTCCTCTCACTTGTCTCATTGAGTCTGCAGTGTTTAACACCTCCGTTTTCATGTCCAGGATTTTAGGAAGCAGTTCATTAATTTTTGTGACCTCTTCTGAGAGATTAGCCAACATGGG
Organism: Chionoecetes opilio; assembly: GCA_016584305.1. Classification (NCBI taxonomy): domain Eukaryota; kingdom Metazoa; phylum Arthropoda; class Malacostraca; order Decapoda; family Majidae; genus Chionoecetes; species Chionoecetes opilio. The sequence continues at coordinate 112,888 of JACEEZ010003475.1, read as the reverse complement.
TCCAAAAATTTCCAACCCCATTGGAGGTAACCGCTTATAAGTGTTAGTAACGAAGTGATAATCACTCACATTCAGTCCTTCATGCAGGTCAATGATGTCTAGAAGATCCTTGCGTTTTTTATCATGGTCCCTCCTCCATGGTACATTTTTCTTAAAAAGATTGCAGAGTAGCTCCTTTCCCTTCTTTATTTCTTCATGGGAGTAAAATGATAGAAGGACATCTATCAAGGTATCAGGAGGATAATCTTTCTTAGCTGAATTCAAGAAGCACAGAAGGCTATTAACGATATACTCTTGTTCACCCATACTGACTGTTACTTAGTCACTGGCAACTTCACGGGCCAACTGGTTGTCATGGCAACGCATAGAAAATGGGAGGTAGTTTCAATTGCGTTTCTTCAACAATGATCACTCAAGTTTGTTAGTATATCACTCAGATATAAAAAGAAGACGTCCCCATTAGCATTTATCAATGTAGTGCAACTCACTGTCAGGGAGACACAATTGTAGAGGGTTCCAGAACTGTCAAGCCACCATGACGATTCCTTGGCCGGCCGTAACACAAGCAGTCATCCTCTATAAACCTTCAAGGCAGCTCAGATGTTCACAGGTTCAACACACTGAAGTGTCCACACTGAAGATGATGATGCAGGAACACTTCATTGATCTCTTCTGATCATGATTCTCACAGTAGATCCCCAGGGAACTTCAGAAATTGTGAATAATTGCAGAGCTTTCTCAGTGGGAGCCGTCTGTTTTGATGGTAGTAGTAGTAGTAATAGAATACCCAGTAGTAGTAGTAGTAGTAGTAGTAGTAGTAGTAGCGGACTAGTGGTGGTAGTAGTAGTAGTAGTAGTAGTAGTAGTAGTAGTAGTAGTAGTAGTAGTGGACTAGTGGTAGTAGTAGTAGTAGTAGTAGTAAAGTTAGTAGTAGTAGTAGTAGTAGCAGTAGTAGTAGTGGTAATAGAGTAGTAGTAGTAGTAGTAGTAGTAGTATTAATAGTAATAGTAGTAGTAGTAGTAGTAGTAGTAATAGTAGTAATAGTAGTAGTAGTAGTAGTAGTAGTAGTAGTAATGTTAGTAGTATAGTAGTAGTAGTAGTAGTAGTAGTAGTAGTAGTAGTAGCAGTAGTAGTAGTAGTAGTAGTAGTAGTAGAAATAGTGCAAACAATAGACAGGTGTATAGTCCTTACCACTACTACTACTACCACCACTACTGTCAACAACACTATAGTCGTCACTGCACTAATATCGCCAGGCGCCATATAATACGAATTGGCACTACTGCAGCTTAATACAATACAAGGCACGTAGTTATAACCGTCAACTTGTAGAGCTGACCATTTGCAGCATTTATAACCCCTACAGTACCTTACAACAGCCGTCAGAAATAAAATAAAATATCAAAAGGGATGTCTGCAGGGCGAAGGTAAGGTTACGTAATCAATGCCCAGGTTAGGTTAGTTAACTAGCGGGGGGTCTGGGGGGGGGTTAGGTATTGTTAACTAGCGGGGGGGTCTAGGGAAGCACAGCCCCCCCCCTCCCCCCAGTTGTCAGGAGAGTATTGGTCATTAGGGAGTATTGTACTAAACTGCATATTTACGTACGGCTGTTAGCATCACTACAGCCTTGTATGTGCCACTGAAGACAGGTACATCATATAAACTACTGTGCATGCCTCTTCAGTGGCACATACAAGGCTGTAGTGATGCTAACAGTCGTAATATATGCATGGCGCCTGGCGACATTAGTGCACTGGCGACTATAGTGTTGTTGACGGTAGTGGTAGTAGTATAAGTAAAAGTAGCAGTAGTAGTAATAGAATACCCAGTAGTAGTAGTAGTAGTAGTAGTAGTAGTAGTAGTAGTAGTAGTAGTAGTAGTAGTAGTTGTTGGAATTATCGACCACCAATTGATGGTCGACAACAACTGTTAAAATTATAATGTTCATTAACGTGAACTCGCCAGACGATTAACCCAATTCTACCTAAACTGCTATGATACCCTATTTAACTCTAACTAAGGTATACTCAGCAGTGGCAGTTGTAATATGCGTTGGCTTGATCTCTATCCTTGGGGAGGTATTGTATGTCGATGTGGTCAGAGTTGCAACAGGCTGGGAGTGGAACTCGTGGCTTGCGTGGTGACTGGTTGAAATCCTCTACCTAAAATGGCCGCGATGGTTGGTCGGCCGAGGAATCTTTTCACAGCTGAGCCGATATTATCAAAGTGTGTTTTACACTTAGTCGATTCTTAACCGATTGATCGGTTAAAATTTACTCATATTATTATGAGTTGACTACACCTTAATGTATAATCAAACCGCTCACTCCGACTTCATGTCTTAGTGGCTCACGCGTTACTAAATTGAAAAAAACTTCACTGAAAAACCTTTCAGCTTGGCTCGTGACCGCCACGTATTGTTCCAATAATATTTTACTCCCATACGTGGGTCACTCACAGTTCTTATACTATGTTACTCCTTTGATTAATTGTGGTATTATAGATGAATACCACCAAATGTATATCTAATTACATCTTAATATACCCAAATCTATTATAATATATACACAGGTGGAATTTGTGTTCATATCCCGAACTCCTGACGGTAGGCGCCAAATTCCACCATTCAAATTAACCTTACTCAAAATTAGAGCGGTTTTTAGTGGATAATTTCCACAGTAGTAATAATTACTCACTCAAACAAATAAACAAATAAACATAATTATACTCACCAATCACTAAGAAAGTGATGAACACTAGCTGGCAACACCGCATCTTGCTTCCTTCCTTACTTTCCTTCTTCCTTCCCTCCTTCTTCCTTCCTTCCTTCCTTTCTTCCTTCTTTCCTTCCTTCCTTCCTTCCTTACTTCATTTATGCATTTCCCGTCACTTATTTTTTCCTTTATCATATATTTCAGTTTAAAAAGTAATTATGTTCACGAAAAAACTCATTATTATTATTATTATTACTAAGGAAGCATAATTAACCTTGTATTCCACGTCTTTAGTAATTAGAACATCAATAACAATAATAATAATAATAATAATAATAATAATAATAGTCCGTGATGCAATATTTTCAGTATAAACTTTCGTGTAAAACTTTATGCATCGCTCACCTCACGTTTCCAAGACTTTCGTTCACTTGCCTTATAATAAAGTCCATTGTTTTCCACTAAGACGCGAAAAATAAAGTGAAGAAAAGAAAAATAAACAACTAATCAACAAGTGAAAAAAGGCGTTTTCTGCGGGAGTGCAAGTGAAATTTCGCTTGCAAGCGAAAAAATTTCGATTGCTCAAATTTCGCTTGCTGTTCAATCATCCAGGGAAGATGATTGCCCGACCCGCAAGAATTTGTTGTTGTTGCTGCGGCAGCAAGCGAAATGTTTGTTTGGGCACTGTCGCTTTCGGCTGACATGGCGGTGGTTTGTGCTTCAATAAAATGTGACAGTAGTGTACTTTAGTTAAAATCAATCACTCCTTATTTTAATATCTTATTCTATAATCTTGAATCAGGTAAGTGAGGTTGCGGCGTGTAATTAAGGATACAATAACCGGGACATCTTTACATATTCCTATATATGCATTCAAACAGTCTTTACACACACAACACTGTAAACAGCCTCCGTCGGCCATCTTCCATCATCCTGTCCACTTGTGCATTCCTCTGTTCCAAGCTTCTGTGCTGCTTTATTGACACTATGAGCGTCACTTTTAGGTAAGAACATTGAACTGATCCAGCATAAAATCACTCGAGAAACTTTGGTCCGCCGTCATGTTTTGTTTACATCTCAGCCGCCGCCCTGCCATCTCAAAAGCAAGCGACGGAAACGTTTTCTGCGGGGAACAGCAAGAGGAAAGTGACCGCTTGCAAGCGAAATCCCCCGCAGAAAACGCCTTAAGAGAAGACGAGGAGGTGAGGGGGCGCACATCCTCACTCCACGACGTCTGGCGAGCTACTGGCGGCGCGCGTCTCAGCCTGGCGGGCCCTGTGTGATAGACCCAAGGGGGCTTTGTTCAGTCAGATCTCGAGAGGCGTGACCTGACGGATGATTAGCTAATTTAGCCAGGTGCGGGGCGTGTACTGTAGGGTAATTAGCCAGCTGTCGCTACAGTAGTTCCCTTCTTCCAAAAAAAAAAAATATATATATATATATAAATATAAAAATTATAATCATAATACAGGAATGAACACAGCCGCTGTCCTATTGAAAATGGAAGAACTGTGGGCGACGAATGAGCCGCCCTGAACGGGTCGTGTAGCCCTCGGGAAAGTAGCCGTCCATAGACGCCCCCGTATCGCTGTCCTCTGCAGACGACATGGCGGCGTCTGTAAGGTTGACAGGGAGAAGGGGCGGCGGGGAGTCGGGCCCCACTAGATCTGCCGGAGGAGAATCACCTGGTGGAGGGGGGGAAAGGGAGGGGGGGAATGATTAGGTGTTGGGGAATGTGGGTGGGGGAAAGTGTTGGGTCCGGTGGAGGGTGAGGACTGTGGGTGGGGGGAGGTGTGGAATGATGGCTGGGGTGGGGAAAGGTGTTGTAAGCGGGGCAGTTATAGGTAGTGGAGAGGGGATAGGGCTTGGTGGAGGATAGGCCCGAGGAGGAAGGGGTTGCACATTTTGTGGGAGGGGGGGAGGAGGATGTGCAGGAAGGAGGTGAGCCACCTTCACGCGGTCCCATGAAGTCACGTAGGGGTGCCCTCGAACGTCGAGGGTGACGTGCTTTTCTGAGCGCGCCAGGACGCGAAAGGGGCCCTTATAGGGTGGGTTCAGGGGTCTCGTGTGTGCATCCGTTCGCAAAAACATGCGAGTCGCTGTTTGCAGTTCCGGCGGGAGGTGAGTGGGACGCAGCGGGGGCGTACGTGGCGGCATGGGTCGTAGTGCAGCCATGGCCTGCCGAAGCGCCGGGAGGAAGGAGAGGGCGTTTAACCGTGGCCACCGAGATGACATCTCGGTGGCCACGGTTTAACACCCTCTCTTTCTCTCTCTAACCCACACACCCTCTCTCTCCCTAACCCACACACTTTTATTCTCTCACTCCAACACACACTCTCTCTCTTTCTCTCTCCCTCTAACCCACACACTTTTATTTTCTCTCACTCCAACACACACTCTCTCTCTCTCTGTAACTAACTCTAACACCATATCTCTTATTTTCTCTCTCTCTCTCTCTCTCTCTCTCTCTCTCTCTCTCTCTCTCTCTCTCTCTCTCTCTAACCCACACTTTTATTCTCTCACTCCAACACACACTCTCTCTCTCTCTGTAACTAACTCTAACACCCCTCTCTCTCTCTTTCCTCCCCCCCCCCCCCCCCACAAAGAGCTATGAGGGCGCACAGCTCGCAGTACGCATGGTTCCGCAGACTATACATGTATTTCTCGCGTTAAGT
>JACEEZ010003475.1:42500-105000 GCA_016584305.1 Chionoecetes opilio | reverse complement strand
AGAGGATTTGAGTCTGTGTGTATGAGGACATGAGGGGAGTGAACTCTCCAGGGCGGGGTGAAGAGCGCACGAATGGCGACAGTTCATCCTGGAGGCAGCTGGCGCATCTGTTAGACGCCATTGTTTCGTGGTTGTCCGCCACAAAGCCGCTTCCGCTGCTCCTGTGGAGGACTACTGACCGTCTGTGTAGATAGTGAGGGGAAGCAGGGGTCGCAAGTCATCCATGACCTGTAGGCAGTTCCAAGCGAAGGCGAGGGGAGCCAGGTGCCTTTGGGCGCTCCAAGACTGTGGATGTGATGTGATGATTGGAGGAGGGCTCCAAGGCGGTGGTGTAGCGAAATTTCCGGGTGAGGGAAGTCCTCGCCCTTATGAGGAGGGTTTCGTGAATTCCCATAGTGAGAATTTGCTTCTGCAGCGCACGCTGGCAACATCTGCCGTCCGAAGGTTGTTGCGGGGCCTGGCAAGATGGAGTTGCAGGCCCCCGTCCCGCCCTAGAAACATTGAGGCCACAGTCGCCCTATCATACCCTCTGCCTTCTGGTACGCTGCGCAACAGCTTACCACCCACTCCCCAAGACCCTCCATCCCCCACACCGTACGGGACCGACTACACCGTCTCCGCATCGGCGTTCCTGCTTTGAGGAAATCCGCCAGGGCGGATGTGGACATTCACCTGTGATCACTGCCAGGTCACCTCCCCCCTTTGCACTCCCAACACTACCTCCTGAAGTGCAAGGCAACCCCCACCTCAGGGAAACCCCTCCCACCTCATCCGCAGCCCGGACATCCAGGTGCGCCGCCGCGCGGCTGCGGTAATTAGACTGTCCCTCTGGCCACAGCTCACCTCCACCGTTCAGGAGTACCCCCCCCCCAAAGTCAGCTCCAACACACTGCCTTTTTTTATGGTAATGCCATCATTCCACAGGCGGGCTGCTATAGGCAAAAGCTCGCGTCAACCAAAAGTGTTGACAAAATATTAACAACAACAACAGAGAGAGAGAGAGAGAGAGAGAGAGAGAGGAGAGAGAGAGAGAGAGAGAGAGAGAGAGAGAGAGAGAGAGAGAGGAGAGGAGGAGAGAGAGAGAGAGAGAGCGAGAGAGAGAGAGAGAGAGAGAGAGAGAGAGAGAGAGAGAGAGAGAGAGTGGTGTTGTGACTGTAGAGTTGTGTACACTGTTATTTTGTGTACTTCTACAGGTCTGTTATTGGTATTATGGCTCCCAAACGTCCAGGAACACCTACTGGTGGAAGTGAAAAGAAAAGGAAGAACAATGTGTTAACTATTTCTGAGAAAATTGACCTTTTGAAGAAATTGGATGCTTTTTTTCCCCTTAATATATCTACGTTCCAAAAGTCAGAAAATTCCATTACTCGGCTCGGCGCTGGTCCCGAGGTTGCCGAGTTTGGGAACTTCTATCTGTATTTAGATAATGAGTTAAAGTGTATGTGTGTGTGTGTGTGTGTGTGTTTACTTAATTTTATTTTACAGGGCCTGAGCTACAATCATGTGGTCCCATCTCCATATCTACATTCACCCAGTATTTCCTCCAATAGTGGCACATTCTTTGCCGATATCACCTCCTCGTTTAGTCCATTCTAAATGTCTACACTGCTATGAGGGAAGCTGTACTTCTTGGTGTTGTTTTGGTCACCAACAAACAAACAAAATATAGAATACAGACAAAAAAGTCATCTTCAGTAATGAACAAATATCTACAACTACTGATGGAAACAAGATTATTTCAAGTATTGAAAAAAACTTAAGTCCAACGATCAATTTTAGTTTAAGATTTAGCCCTAACAGTAAGCCACCTACCTATTGGAAACATTGTGTGCTGCAAAGCCTTCTGGGGAATCTGGCTGAGGAAGAAAGTTTGGTCCTTGATCAGATCAAAACTCTCCCAAAGTCTTGCCCCTGTTAGTTAGGAGAGAACAATAACATCAGTTGCCTTGCAGATGTCATCCTTAAATGCATTGTAGCTGGGTGGGGAGGCATTGTGTTCTTTGAATATATTTCCCAAAATTAATCAAAACAACAAAAATTCCACGGCAACAAAATAGGTGAAGAGCGGCCGGTGGGTCGCTGTGTTGCCTTGTCCTGCTGCTGCCACCACCCAGGACGTGGCACATGCATTAAGAGCTTTAATAGGCTTTATTATATAGTATGCTTTAATTAAGCTTTATCAATAATAAATACCGCTTTGGTCGTATAATAATAATAATAATAATAATACACACAACCCTCGTTTTCCCGGACTAATAGGGGGGAGCACTGGTCCGGGAACCGCAAACGTCCGGGAATCACAACAGTCCGAGGCCATTACCCACCCCCGGACGTTTATCCTACTCTAGTATTTACTGACCGGCAACCGCCAATATCAACTACCCCGCCGCGGACTTTTACGTCACTTTGTTGTTGTTTTTAGGGCTGCGAAGATCTCTTGGGGAACACTATGAGCCCTGGGGATGTCCTATGATGCTATCTCAGGGGCTGTAGTTGACCTGTCTGCCTCAGGAAGGCACAGGTGAGGCGGATGAGAGCGTGTTGCCGGGAGGGGTGGACGCCAGCCGCCGCCAGCAGGGTGGGCAGGTCACAGGTGGCGACGTTCAGGGTGAGGAGTTGAGAGTGTAGCACTACACGGTGGGAGTGGAAGCGCGGACACTGCAGCAGAAAGTGTTCAATAGTCTCAGAGACGTTCCTGCACCAGGGGCAGTAGGGGTCAGGGGACTGACAGAGGCAATGCAAGTGAACCGTGAGTGTCTTGTGCCCAAATGTAAACAATACGACCGCTGAGCATGCTGCCACCTGGTGGAGGCGCAGACACTGACCAGGGGTGGACAGGAGATGCTCGAACCGCCGGACAACTTTGTCGATTTACGGACTGGACCAGGCATTTGTCCGGGACTCTGACATATCCCCCGGGCCTAGGATTTTGTCCGGCAAATCCGATATCCGGGAAATGGAGGTCCGGGAAAACGAGGGTTGTGTGTAATAATAAAAATCTGATAATAATAATAATCTGATAATGATATTAATAATATCAATGATAGTACTAATAATAACAATAATATGGAAGTTTCAAAATAAATTGATTTTTTAATAATTTACCTGTATCCTATACCTAGCACTTAGCAGGTCTGGGACCAATTACAAAGAACGTTACAACAATTAAAACTTTGCACCACCTGTGGAAACTTTATATTGAGAATAGAAAAGCATCCTTTGCGATAGAGATTTGGTACGGCCTCCAAGTTTATACTAAAATGAGAGTTGTCAAAATAGATATTGTGAGAGTTACCTAGAATACAGAGTGTTAATTATCCTGGACACTACTGCACTCACCGCGCGCTGGGGACTGACTGCCTCTTCCCTCTTGTGACTCCACGTGGTCAACTTGTCACGTGATCACCAGTGATGACATCATGAGACGTCTGATGATATGGCGGTCTCCCATTGGTTCTCGCCGCGGCGGGCACGCATAAACATAGGAACGTGCTAACACACTCGCTATATTAACACATTCGCTATATTTTTTTTTTCTTCTTTTCTTTGCATGTCTCCTTTAGTACATACAACTACGTACAATGTATGTTCACCAATAAACATATTTACACTCCCTACATGTTGCTGATGACAGTCAACACCTAATCCCGACTAATTGCCTCCCGCAGCCGCATAGTCGACGCGCCATTCTTGGTAAGGCAGTCTGCCAGTGCTTCGATGTCTCCACCCACGTTACCTTCTTCAATTCCCCTTGATCAACATATCTCGAAGCACTGATATATCAATCCTCAGACGCTTGTTGTCCACCAATTTATAGGGGGTATAGGGCTTCCACTACGCTACGGTTGTCCACAAAACATCTGATAGGGATCCTCCCACATCCGGAGATCTCCTGCAGAATACTGGCCACATACACCGCAGTACTAGCACCATCCAGAAGTGCCAGGGTCTCAGCAGCAAGAGTTGAATTGACCACCCGTCGAACCTTCCTTGACTGCCAGTAAATAGGGCCCCGTACATTATTAGTGTCGCACAGAAGATAATAAAGCCCCCTTGAGATCCATGTCCCTGCAGGTTGGCGAAGGATGCGTCAGCGTAGCACTCAATGTGGCACTCATCTAAAGGTTAATCCTCGGGATAAACAACCCAACATATCCGTTTTCACACGCTCAATCACCTTGTTTAGTCTCAATATGTCAGACACCGTAGCCTTTGGAATTGAAACACTCAGCTCGCACACATCGAACGCTATATCCGGGCGAGTGTGAGTAGCCATCCAATTTAGTTGCCGACCAACCCACGATATTCTGTTTTCTCTCGTTCTGACAAATCACTAGTCTTCTCCAAACGCCCGACGCTTGCTAAGGGCAACCGGATTCAACGATGCTCCATACTGAAACTGGTCGATTGTGATACCGCCGTCCTCTGTGGTAACTACGTTGAGCCCCACATACTTAAAGCACTCTGAATCGAAAGACCCGACTTGGAAGGTCCTACGCAACTGTTTTATGACGTGCTGCTCAAAGTTCATAGTACCAGCCCACAAGAAGTCATCCACATATACGCATATGATACCCTCTGTTCCACCATGTTGGCTCCACGAAAACAATGCAGGGTCCAGGGACGAAATCTTGGCACCGAGACATATCAGCTGTTCCTTCACCCTCATGTACATTTTCTGGCCGCGTCGCACAAACCATACACAGTCTTCCTCAGACGCCACAATAAACCATTGTCGAACTCAGGAGGAGGTATCAGGTACACTTCACGCTCTATTTTGTTCCCTTGGAGGTACGCAGCTTGTATGTCCATTGTGTGGCACACCCAACCATTAGCTGAGGCGAGTACCATTGCCAAACGGACAGCCTCCTTTAAAACATGTGGGAGAGTTCTTCTGCAGCCCTATGGTGTCCTCTTCAAAGCCCCTGGCTACCAAACGTGCCTTCACAATAGTCTTCCCTTCCTTCAGCTTTTCTGTGACCACCCAACGTACAGATATAGCTTGTTGACCCACATTCTCCACCTCTTCATACACCTCCTTGGTCCTCCAATTCTCAATCTCTTTTTCCTTAGCACACACCACCTCATCTGTATTAAAAAAACACAAGCATTTCTGTCGCCTCGTCCACTGTTTCCCATGACGTAAAATCTCTGTCCAGATCCATCCAATTAATGTTACCATCTTGTCACTCTTAATGTTGTAGCATTTGGGGAGTATCGACCAGTCGCCTTCCCCGCCCGACTAACAATTTTACCAGATATCCACTCACACTCGCTTTCTCAACGCCCTTGATCCTTTGACCCATTTTAACTCTCACTACAGGAATTGCCAACACACCCGAGGCACTCGCACCCGTGTCCGTCTGCCGAACGTCACCGTTGTGGCCATCCACAGCCACCTGCGCCCCCTCACCCACAACATCAACAATTTCACGAGGATGGTCGTCATCATCCGAGTCCATGTCTGAATCCCCGAATCCAATTTCCACATCACCACACACACTAGGAGCTCGCAGAGCACTGGTATTGGACTGAGACACATCTTCCTCATTTGACACTGCAGCAGGATCAACACTGGTCGGTGCCGTGGCAATTCGACATGTGTGCACCCTAACACACATTCCACCGTGCTTCACTAAAAATGTTTTCCGTCTTTCCCAATTATGGTACCAGGTCCGCGCCACTTATTACTGTCTGGGACGCTTGTAGTAAACATCATCTCCGTAGTGTAGGTCTCCGGGGTCGCTGTCTCTCACATTATGACGAAGTGCTCTAGTCAGCCTTTCACTAGATTCCGCTACGGTAAATGCTCTCCGTGCCGCGTGAAGTGCATTCAGGTTATCCTTCACTATACCTGCAGGTGTGGCCTCGCCGTCTAGCGCCGGTAGATTATCATAAAAGGCTCCAGGAATCCCAGGGTTCTGGCCAAATACCAGCTGGTTGGGCGAGTAACCCGAAAATGTTGACAGTGCATTCCTGGCAGCCACAGCCCAAGCCAGAGCAACATCTAAATCACAGCCAGGACAATCCGCCAAAATCTTGCTTACCATTCCTCCCAACACAGCATTGAGCCTCTCACAAACACCATTACTCCAAGGGCTTTCAGCTGCCGTCGTTATAATCTTAAAATTGAATGCCTCACCTAGAGACCTCATATCTGAATTATAAATTCACAGCCATTATCTGATAAGATTTTTCCTGGGGCACCAAATAGCACAAAACCCCAAACCCAGAAATATTCCCCGAATAATAGTGCCTGCATTCTTGTCTGGAACAACCACAGATGTACAATATCTTGTATACAGGTCCACTATCACCAAGAAATACTTCTTGCCCCACGACTTAAGGTCCATGGCAATCACCTCGTTAAACCTGCTAGCCAACGGGAACACTCACCACTGGTCTCGGGCTCGGTTTCTTATACCGTTTGCACACGTCACAGTCACTTGTCACTGTATCAATCCTCCGTTCCAGGTTCGAGTCCCTTATGTCGGCATCTCTCACAAGCTTCTTCAATTTTTCTGCTGTAGGGTGTCCAAACTGACGATGAAGTTTCAAGGCCCTCTTCTCGATGTCCCCGTCCTTGTAGAGTGCCACGAGTGCCTCAGCTATACTAACTTCCCAGTTTAGTCATGCCGATAACGGCACCAGATAGTGTCCTGACGATGATGTACGTAGATTGACGACGTCCCTTTTTCCGCCCACTTTGATTTGATTGTGTCTCACAGTTGATTATCATTTCGGCTCTTTCATAGACGATCTACTCAGCAACAACGGTAAATTACAGTTCACCACATCAGAGGTCACATTGGCACGCATATTCCCTATACAACAGGGAAACGTAACTTTCTTGAAGGAAGTCACAGAAAATACCATTGCCAAATGTGAAGCTGGAATTAGAACATTCCTCTTTCACAAGTCCACGCTCATATTCATTCAACCCATTTTCATACGCTTCGAGCCAACGTGAACCACACACAGTGTTTGTACAACCTGTATCAAGGACGGCACACCCCTTTTATTCACTCACTAGTTTCAATAAATTGTCCTCGCTATCTTTATCATTCACATAGCCCACGAATAAGTTCACTGGTTCCTCAACGTAACCACCATGGCCTCCTTTGTTTTCGTAGGCGTCAGGGCAATCACGTGCCCAGTGATATATCGATTCACAAATAGCACATTTGGATATTGTACCATATGCCCCCATAGGGTTTTTCTTCCTCCTATCCTGTCTTTGACGTCACTATTACCACGCCCACGGGCATAGCCTTGCGGTCCCCGCCAACCACGTCTACTCGACTGGTTCCGCCCACATACAGGGCTTCCTCACTTTCACTAACAGTGCCCTCATTTCCCACAAATAAAGGTTCTGATTTTATCTGTATGTGGGCGCTCGGTCCCTTCGCACCACTCGAAAAATATTCGGTTGAGCGTTCGCCTTCATATTATCGTATGTAACCACCTGTGTTGCTGACATTACTAATTGCTTCTCTCTTTCCTCTAACAAACATGAAGCCAATAACATGAAGGCCAACACCGAATCATCAAGCTTCAATCCCTGCTTTGTAACACCATGGTACGTATGTTCAAACTCTGACACAAAGTCCTTAATCTCTGCTCTCTCTTTTCTCCGTAGGCTATACAAAGCCTCAAATGCTGCAAATTTCCTTCTTCCTTCATCGACCAAAAAACATCATCCAGTCTCTTCAATAACACTTCCACGCCATCCTCTGCCTCCAACTTGGTCTTATCAATTTCCGACGATGCACTTCTGGCCCGCCCGGAAAGTGACAGATGTATTGCCAGCGCACGCTTCTTCTTTTCAATTGTGGTCAGTCTACACCACACACCTACATCCTCCTTCCACATCTCGTATTCTTCATCATGCTCCAATTTCGGAGGCCACTTCAGTGAACACGCCATTAGTGCAGTTGTGGAACTACGCTCTGCTACCAATGTTAATTATCCTGGACACTACTGCACTCACCGCGCGCTGGGGACTGACTGCCTCTTCCCTCTTGTGACTCCACGTGGTCAACTTGTCACGTGATCACCAGTGATGACATCATGAGACGTCTGATGATATGGCGGTCTCCCATTGGTTCCCGCCGCGGCGGGCACGCATAAACATAGGAACGTGCCAACACACTCGCTATATTAACACAGAGTATGACCAAGGTGGCTCTAGGGCAGGGCAATGCTGCACCACCAAGTGTGTGGGACTACGAGTTGTGTCACAGATACATTGGGAATGGATCAGACTTTTATGTGGCATTTATGGACCTGGACAAAACACACGACTAACAGAAATGCAATGTAGTAGGTTGATAAAGGTTGGTAGGTGGCTGGATAAATTCATGGATGGGGATGAAAGGTGGATGTAGGTAGCATTAAGTAACAGGAACTACCACGTGTAGGTCTCACGGCCTCTTGTAGCTTCCTTATTTTCTTATGTTCTTATGGTAGTTGCCACAGGTTTATGGGATAAGTGGCATGCTATTGATACCTCATGATAGCTTTTACAAGGAAAGAAGGTCTGTGTGAAGGCAGGCATGTGCAGGGATGAGGAGAGACTAAAGGAGCGCCTCCTGGCTGAGCTCGGTTTAAGGCAGGGAGGTTATGTTGCCATCCTCCACATCACTATCACTCCTCCATTTAGGATGCCATCAACAAATAATGCTTCAAATAATCTGTTATAGTATACGACTATACGTACATTATTTTCTGTCCACAAACGATTTTCTCTCTATACATGGACACCTCAATGTTTTCTCTCTATACATGGACACCTCAATGTTTTCTCTCCTATACATGGACACCTCAATGTTTTCTCTCTATACATGGACACCTCAATGTTTTCTCACCTATACATGGACACCTCAATGTTTTCTCTCTATACATGGACACCTCAATGTTTTCTCTCTATACATGGACACCTCAATGTTTTCTCACCTATACATGGACACCTCAATGTTTTCTCTCTATACATGGACACCTCAATGTTTTCTCTCTATACATGGACACCTCAATGTTTTCTCACCTATACATGGACACCTCAGTGTTTCTGATATGACTTTCAAATACTTCCTATACAGAGGAGAGGAGGATGTTGGCTGGAGGAGGAGGGAGTGGTTGGAGGTGGAGGAGGAGGAGGAGGGGTTGGTTTGTTGGAGGAGGAGGAGGGAGTGGTTGGAAGTGGAGGAGGAGGAGGGGTTTGTTGGAGGTGGAGGAGGAGGAGGAGGGGTTGGTTGGAGGTGGAGGAGGAGGAGGAGGAGGGGTTGGTTGGAGGTGGAGGAGGAGGAGGAGGAGGAGGAGGAGGAGGGGTTTGTTGGAGGTGGAGGAGGAGGAGGAGGGGTTGGTTGGAGGAGGAGGAGGAGGAGGAGGAGGAGGAGGGGTTGGTTGGAGGTGGAGGAGGAGGAGGAGGGGTTGGTTTGTTGGAGGAGGAGGTTGGTTGGAGAAAGAGGAGGTGACAAGACTAACATCATCCACTCCTAGCTTACCTTTTCTCACATTGTAGTGTTCCAGTTCCTCACCAAAGGAGCTTCGGGCATAGTGACCCGTGGCAATAACTTCTGCATCATGATTCTCTTGGGCATATTTGAGAAAGGTTGAAAACTTCACTTTCTTGTTACACATGATGTCTGGGTTTGGTGTGAAGCCTGCCTTGTATTCGTCTATCAAGTACCTGGGGGAGTCACAGATTATCATTACTTTATAATACTTCGATGCATCATATGGGTCACAGATTAATAGACATATAATAGACAATATACATAATTAATAGACATATAATAGGAGATAAAGATTATATTTCTCACTATTCAAGAACAGTGATCCTCAAGTCCTCAATCCAATAACTCGTCTTTCCTGCATCAAAGAAATGAGCAGAAAAGACACACTCACACAAGCACTGTTTGAGGGCACAGCAGTAACACCCTGGCAAGGCTGGCTTATCACCTCACACGCCTACCATTGAGCCTGCTCACGGCTCAAGACTTTTCACTGACAAAGAGGACAGTTATTGTTCCCCTTAAGTAATCGTCCAGACTAATTTTTTCTTTGCATACTTCATTCAAAACACCTAAGCCACAAAAAATCATTTATTTCCATGCCTTATTTTCATAAAAAAACGACATTTGTAAAAATTGTGGTAAAAATATCACCACCCACTTAAGATTTAACACTTAAGATATATTCTGAAATCATACTCACATGAATACATCGTTCCAATATTCCTTGACAAAGTTTGCTTCATGGAAAGGAATATCCAGTCTTTGGCACACCCATTCTGCATGTTCGGCATCAGCGTCTCCAGTGCAGTGTCCCTTCTCATCCTTTTCATCCCAGTTACGCATGAAGACGCCTGTGACTTCATATCCTGTAGGGTTGTCAGACATCCGTGTGACTAACTGGCCAAATAAAATAACCAAGGCCAAGTAAATCTTTCTACTGAGTAAATCTTTCACAGAGCAGCAAAAATATCTCACAAATTGTTGCTTCAGAAATCTATCAAAAATAAGAATTTGCCATTTAACCTGAGATTATTCAAAGGAACCTGCACTTCAAAACATTTAGTAAAAAATCATGTATTTCAAACATACTACATAGGTAGCAGCACTCACTTGGTCTATGTATGTCTGAATCTTTAGAACAATCATTCTTTTTTAAGATACTGCCTGAACACCAATAATCAATGTTGTATTTTTTACAACAATGCACAAAGCGCTATCAAAATCATCTTCTCTTACTGCCCCGGGAACTGTTGCAGCACACCGGCAGGTCCCGGGGAGGGCCACCTGGGGAGGGCCACCCGGGCCAGGCCCCAAAATGGAAAAATTGTGTTGTTTGAACCCCAAATATGTGGAATATATTACATACTGCTTATTTTCATGTGCTTTTTGATACTAGAACCTTTTCATGCACATATAGAAAAAGGTCAATATAGTCTAGTCTCCCTGTTTATTTCCCCTTCATTTTGTTCCTATGTAGTATCCTTGACATATTTTTAATAATGCAATATTTTTCTGGTGTTATTCCTTCTGTCTGCCTCTCCATGTTACAAAGGAAAGAGTGGTGTGCTATGGATGCATGCGTAAAGAAGGGTCAGTGACATGCTGGCAATGGGGTTATAATGCATAGGTACATTTCTCTCATTCTCTTTGCTTTTGTTTTTCATTACTACAGGTAGGGCAGTACAGGTTGAAGTTCCCAAACTCGGCATCCCAAGACTCGGCAACACCCAAAACTTGGCTATGGTTACGGATTTTCCAAAACACGGCAGAACACCCAAAACCCGGCGCGTAGTTGCCGGGTCGGCCGCTAGGTGCCACACTAGGCCGCTTGGTTTCTCCCGCCGATTTGTTTGTTGTTATTGTTCAGTGGTGTTGTGACTGTAGAGTTGTGTACACTGTTATTTTGTGTACTTCTACAGGTCTGTTATTGGTATTATGGCTCCCAAACCATTTTTTCCCCCTTAATATATCTACGTTCTAAAAGTCGGAAAATTCCATTACTCGGCTCGGCGCTGGTCCCGAGGTTGCCGAGTTTGGGAGCTTCAACCTGTAGCTTAGTTTGCTTGTTGGTTGGTTGGTTGGTCTGCACTCTGACTTAATAACAAATGATGTTAGGTTCACTAAACTTGGCATGTAGGTAGAACTTTGGCCTACAATGTGTCGCAATGATGCTCAGGTCAATAGGTCAAAGGTCAAGGTCATGAGGTCACAAAATGTCAAACTTGATAACAAATGATGCTGCTACCACACATTAGTAGTCACACTAACTCACTCAAGCAGAAAAAGAGGGTCTAGTGTATGGCAAAACATGACTGTGTTTCCATACAAGCCTATCATAGCTAATATTTACCCACTACATCAAAGAGCGTTGAGTTTGAATACAGAAGCCCTACACGTACCAGTCACAGTGAACTCTCTGAGAGATGAGGGACTGTTGATGCACCAGCAGGCAGTCAAGGGGTTAAACACACTAAAAGCCTTTTCTGGACTATTTACTTCTAAGATGGGGACGCATCTACTAACCCCATGTGTCTTACAGGCTGTAAAATGCAGAATATTTTTTCAAAGTCAAATATTTATTTTGTAAGCTATAATATATGGTAATCAAACATCCCGCCCTGATATTAGGCTAACATGTCTGTCATTGAAGTAGCTTTTGCCTAAACGTACAATTTACTTTAACATTCCTGGATGCCATACCCATTACCCATCTTCTAAACATTAATATATTTAGCCATCAGTAAACAGAATGACATTATCTGCATAACAGTACTAGTAGATCAAATGACTGACTAAGTAATGAAAATTAATAAATGTAGCCTTTTTACCTTTTTTCTTGAGGAGAAGAGCAGCCACGGCACTGTCCACGCCGCCTGACAGCCCCAACACCACCCGGGAGAACCTCCGTGCCACACCAGACATCTCATCTACTCTCCTCATCAACCCTTCCACTGGTTACCCTCATCCATGGAACATTCTGAAAATAAAATGAATAAATACTTTAGGACTTCTTACAGAAATTTGAATAATTTTTTTAATGGGTTTCAAATCTGCAGCTATCAGATGTCACACTAGGAGTTATGCTAGTATCACAGCACTATCCGGAATCTAATAATATATGCATCAATTTGAAGAAACATTGAACATAAGAACATAACATAAGAAAATAAGGAAGCTACAAGAGGCCGCGAGACCTACACGAGGTAGTTCCTGTGACATCCTTAAGAGATCATAGGTAGTTGGCCTTCACGAGAGTAGCCGAGCCCTCCCACCGCCGGCCTGATAGACTGTCAGCAATTCTTTGGCAACAAAACAAGTCATACAACAGAAGTCACACCCCAGCACGGCTTATCAAATTCAGGTTGCTTGGTTCGCCTTCGCACCGCAACGCAACCCCAGAACGCCCGGAGTCGAATCAACGGAATTAAAACTATTGGTTCTGCCTCGCACTACGCAGAACGCAACTCCAGAATGCCCGGAGTCTTATTGATAATTGATAACTTATGACACATAGCGTTAAAATATAAGCCGTTGTTCTCGCTACCAGTTCTTGTAAAATTACCTCCACCAGTAAACGTGCCATTGCTACAACAGTTGTATTCATTTGGCACCCAAATTGGCATGACTAAGAAGACTATGCATAGGGTGTTGTGCATTACTTTGCTAGTCTTCATTTGGCACCCAACAAAAAAATTAAGAAGGAAATGTTTCAATAAGTAGTAATTTGCTCAGAAATTAAACAATCTTCTAAGATTATGTGTTTTCTGGATTAATTTTCCCTTTCCTATTGTTGTTCTGTAAAAATAAATTCTTGGTTTATGTCAGTGATTTAAATCCTACAACCCTGCACACATAAACCCTTCAAAAAGTAAAATTTTAAATGGCTAAGAGTCACTCTGCTTTGGAGTCCCTGTCTGGGGAGAGGACCATAAATGTCCCCAAGTCAGACCCATGTAACGGTGACGGCTCGGGCTGTCTTGATACTTCCTCTAACTTTCTCTTCCTAAACTTTTCCAACATTTCTGGTCTTCGATCAACTGTCAGGAGTCTCGCTGATGATGTCGAGGGCCATTTGAATGCTAATGACCTCTGACCCGCTTACCGAGCCCTGAAGAAGCTCCGTTCCAAGTCTCCATCTCGGGCGAGTGCTATTCGAACAGCAGATGGGTGCCTCACGTCGGACATGGATGGGCAAGTGGCTCGTTGGGCTGAGTACTTTGGGCAGTTGTTCACGGTGGACCCTCCAATTGAGCAGCTTCATACCACTGGGTTACAGGCAGTGGATGCCAATCCTCCTATTGACAAAACCGCACCCTCTCTTGACGAAGTCAGAGAGGCTGTAGCAAAGTTGAGGTGTGGAAAGGCAGCTGGTGCTTGTAATATCAGTGCGGAGCTCCTCAAAGCTGGGGGTGAGGCCATGATCCGCGGGTTGCATGCTGTCCTGACTGCCGTGTGGCAAACAGGTACCATTCCTCCTGACTGGAAAAGGGGGCTGGTCGTCCCTATCTGGAAAGAGAAAGGGGACCATCAGGACTGCAACAATTACCACAGTATTACACTGCTCAGCGTGCCAGGCAAGGTGCTTACCCATCTATTGCTGACACGGATCCGCAGTCATTTGCTGAAGTATCAGAGACCTCAGCAGTCTGGGTTCACGCCTGGTAAGTCAACAACGGACCGTATCCTAGCGCCGCGTGTCCTGGTGGACCGTATCCTCCACGCCGACGTGAGTTTTGACAGGGGATGCATGCTTGCAGCCTATGTTGATCTCAAGAAGACGTTTGACTCAGTGCATCGTGAGTCACTCTGGGATTTTCTGCGACTTCGCGGGATTCCTACAAGGACTATTGGTTTGATGACTGGTCTGTACTCTGGGACTGAGAGTGCTGTGAAGTGTGGGGGAGGTGTATCCAGCTTATTTCCTGTTAATACAGGAGTGAGGCAAGGGTGCGTCCTTGCCCCATCACTTTTCAACACTTGTATGGACTGAGTATTGGGCAAAGTGGCAGATCAAAGTGATTGTGGAGCATCCCTCAGCAACACCAAGATCACTGATCCTGTTTTTGCCCATGATGCAGTAATCTTTGCTGAGTCGCTGGAGGTCCTGGTGATGGCTCTCGAGGTGCTGCACGAGGAGGCAAAGCCTTTGGGACTTGAGGTCTCCTGGCTTAAGACCAAGGTCCAGGTGTTTGGAGGCTTACTAGATGAAACAGTACAGTCTCTTCATGCATGTGGCGAGGACATTGAGATCTTGGAAAGTTTTACATACCTTGGTAGCGCAGTCCATAATGACAGCGGGTAACGTCAAGAAGTCTTACGGCGGATTAGCATAGCCAACAGTGTTATGGACTCGCTCAGCAGGAGTATTTGGCGTTGTTGGTACCTGTGCAGGAGGACAAAGATCCGGATCTTCAAGTCGCTTGTGATCCCTGTCTTACGCTATGGTTGTGAGACATGGACACTAAATAGCGACTTGAAGAGACGAATCGATGCCTTTGGTAATAAGTGTCTTCGCAGAATCATGGGGTTTCGCTGGGATGATTACGTGTCAAATCAGCGATTACACCGTGAGACTGAATTGAGGCCTATTACCTGCATAGTCCATCAGCGCCAACTTCGGGTATATGGGCATGTGGCACGCTACCCTGAAAACGATCCTTCCCATCGGGTTGTATCTGTAAGAGACAATCCGGCGTGGAGGAGGCCAAGAGGGTGCCCACAAGGCTCGTGGCTGGGGCAAGTTGATGTTTCCTGTGGAGAGTTATTTGGTATGGGAAGGGAGCCTGCATCCGCTGGTCCGCCTTCCTAACCCTGAGAAGGTAGACGCCGTGAAATCAAGACTGCTTTTCGAGGTTACGGAGCAGGCTGTCTTGGATACCTCAGAAGGCAGCAGCCCAGATAAAGACGAAAAGGATGATTTTTTCAAGGTGAGACTTACTAATTTTATTGAGATCTACTGTATCTTCAGTTCAGTTGTTACAGTTCATTACTCCAAGTCATTATATTAGCAATCTTTACCGTCATGCTGATAAATTATTGTAATATATATGATTTAAGTGCAATAATATGTAAAAAAATAAATCTAAGCATTTTTTCTAATGGCCCTGTCACACTATTGCATATGAGAGAAACGTAGGAGTTGCGTAAGAAAATTCATAAAATAATTTTCATATGCACAAAAAGCCCTTGAAAATGCAGAATAGGGTGCCAATAAAAATCAAAAGTTTGAATTTTTCTTCCATTTGAATTTTGTATTTAATTTATTTCCATTTTATTTATTTATTTTATTTGTTTATTTATTGTTCACCTCATATACTTTGGCATTTGGTATCTGTCCTCTTTTTTCCCTCATGATCTGCAGGACAACAACAGGTTTGTGCTGTTTGTTACAGCATGTTATTCAGTAATGGTTGCCACTTCATTTCCTGGCAGTAGCTCTAATGCTTATAAATCTGCGATATTTGTATTGGTTATATGTCGTTTACATACCTTTTGTTGCCTGTTTTGCCCATTGTAATGTATGCTAAAAGCTTTTGCTTTGTTGCTTTTTGTTCTCAACATGTATGATGTATAGCATAACGTTGCTACACCATTGCTCAAGGTTTTTAACATAAAACTCTTGATGTGTTTTCTGTCATGTGGTGCAGCATGTTTTGCAACAAACTCATGTGTTTTCTCGTGCTATGCATCACAGTGTCTTTTACTGCTGCCATTAATGCATCCGGAGTGCTGAGTTCTTTGGAACAGATCACAGACTTGTTGTTGCTACACTTAAGCTTCATGTCAAGTTCAGAAGAATCTCAAGAGGTGACCATACTGTGTTTCATCTTGCGAAACTGAAGGACTTGACATGTGCTCATGAGTATGCGGTGGCAGTCTCAAATCGGTTTGATGTGCTCGGTGCTCTCGGGGACCCTGTAGAACTGTGGGATACCTTCAAACGTGAAACTCTACAGGCTGCCAAGGAGTGTATTGGGGAGCGCCCGAGGTCAAGGCGTGGTTTTGTCTCGACGGAGACGCTGGAGAAAATCGAGGAGAGTCGCGCTGCCAGGCTGGCTGGGAACCGGGACCAGCACAGGGCTCTGTCACGCCGGACTAGAACCCTCCTGAGGAGAGACAAGGAGAGGTATGTCAGGAGTCTCGCTGAGGATGTCGAGGGTCATTTGAACGCTAATGACCTCCGACCCGCCTACCGAGCCCTGAAAAAGCTCCGTTCCAAGTCTCCATCTCGGGCGAGTGCTATTCGAACAGCAGATGGGCGCCTCGTGTCGGACATGGATGGGCAGATGGCTCGTTGGGCTGAGTACTTTGGGCAGTTGTTCACGGTGGACCCTCCAACTGAGCAGCTTCACACCACTGGGTTACAGGCAGTGGATGCCTATCCTCCCATTGACGAAAGCGCACCCTCTCTTGACGAAGTCAGAGAGGCTGTAGCAAAGTTGAGGGGTGGAAAGGCAGCTGGTGTTTGTAATATCAGTGCGGAGCTCCTCAAAGCTGGGGGTGAGGCCATGCTCCACGGGTTCCATGCTGTCCTGACTGCCGTGTGGCAATCAGGTACCATTCCTCCTGACTGGAAAAGGGGGCTGGTCATCCCTATCTGGAAAGGGAAAGGGGACCGTCAGGACTGCAACAATTACCGCGGTATTACACTGCTCAGCGTACCAGGCAAGGTGCTTGCCCATCTATTGTTGACACGGATTCGCAGTCATCTGGTGAAGCATCAGAGACCTCAGCAGTCTGGGTTCACGCCTGGTAAGTCAACAACGGACCGTATCCTAGCGCTTCGTGTCCTGGTGGAACGCCGCCGTGAGTTTCGACAGGGGATGCTTGCAGCCTATGTTGATCTCAAGAAGGCGTTTGATTCAGTGCATCGTGAGTCACTCTGGGATCTTCTGCGACTTCGAGGGATTCCTGCAAGGACAATTGGTTTGATAACTGGTCTGTATTCTGGGACTGAGAGTGCTGTGAAGTGTGGGGCAGGTGTATCCATGCGGCTTCTTTCCTGTGAATACAGGAGTGAGGCAAGGGTGCGTCCTTGCCCCATCACTTTTCAACGCTTGTATGGACTGGGTATTGGACAAGGTTGTAGATCAAAGTGATTGTGGAGCATCCGTTGGCAACACCAAGATCACTGATCTTGTATTTGCCGATGATGCAGTAATCTTTGCTGAGTCGCTGGAGGTCCTGGTGATGGCTCTCGAGGCGCTGCATGAGGAGGCAAAGCCTTTGGGACTTGAGGTCTCCTGGCTCAAGACCAAGGTCCAGGTGTTTGGAGACTTACTAGATGAAGCAGTACAGTCTGTTCATGCGTGTGGCGAGGACATTGAGATCTTGGAAAGTTTTATATACCTTGGTAGCGCAGTTCATAATGACGGCGGGTCACGTCAAGAAGTCTTACGGCGGATTGGCATAGCCCACGGTGTTATGGACTCGCTCAGCGGGAGTATTTGGCATTGTCGGTACCTGTGCAGGAGGACAAAGATCCGGATCTTCAAATCGCTTGTGATCCCTGTCTTACTCTATGGTTGTGAGACATGGACACTAAATAGTGACTTGAAGAGACGAATCAATGCCTTTGGTAATAAGTGTCTTCGCAGAATCATGGGGTATCACTGGGATGATTACGTGTCAAATCAGCGATTGCACCGTGAGACTGAATCGAGGCCTATTACCTGCATAGTCCGTCAGCGCCAACTTCGGCTATATGGGCATTTGGCACGCTACCCTGAAACCGATCCTTCCCATCGGGTTGTATCTGTAAGAGACAATCCGGCGTGGAGGTGGCCAAGGGGGCGCCCACAAGGCTCGTGACTGGGGCAAGTTGATGTTTCTTGTCGAGAGCTGCTTGGTATGGGAAAGGAGCCTGCATGGGAACTCGCGCGTGGTGACCCTCGGGAGTGGCGTCGTAGGGTGGGCGAAGCGACGCGCCCCCCGGCGTATGCCCCCACTGATTCATTGATTAATGCATGATATTAGTTCGATGTTTTTGTGATCTCTTGTATAATGCAACTAACTTCTTGTGTTATCTCCTGCAATGCATTGCAATGTCTAATAGGCAGGTGTTTGTGTTGTCATGTAGCTGCATGTAAAAGAGTAATGATCTTACTGTTCTGCTTTGTGTTACATAATCAAGTATTGCATCATGTTCTACATGATTTGTAAACCTCAAAGTACATAGAAATTTGAATAAAATTTAGCTACCATATTTTGCTTTATATAATTTATTTCCTTGTCAAAGATACTATCCAAAATATTTATATTTCTTTGAAGGTTATAGCCTATAACCTTCAAAGAAATATACATTTTTTGGATAGTATATATATAATATATAGAGGAAGTGCAGGGATATTATGAGCATTTGAGTCACCCATCGATTCCGTACGTTCTCTAATGTTTCCCATGCTCTGTCTTTACCACTATCCCGCGGTTAGATGGCGTGACAATCGCGGCTTCGAAACTTTACTACAGGAATCACCTTCCTTGTCCTCTATATTCCTTGGTGTGACCAGTGTCGTGCAGGAAATCGGCCCACCTCGTAAATCGTCCCGCGGACGCTTATTTAACCTAAAAAACTCTACAAAACCTAACACAAACCTATCCTAAACCTAACGTAACCTAAACCAGACCTAAACATAACTTAAAGTAATCGTCCAGACCATTTCATCATTCCTGATTTAATGCTGTCAAAATATAGCCATGATCGAGTATATCAAGAATATGTTGTCACATTTTGCATCCAGTCACCCGTTTTTAAATGATCCGCATTCAAAATCTGTAAATTCCCCGTGCTCTCAAAACACAACTGTTTATCAGCAGACGACGCACCATGTGTCGGCGACGTCACAACAGGGAGCCTCCCAGCACCGCCTGATACATATGCGCGGAGACTGAGAAAAATGTAGTACTTGGGGAATTTGGGTGTTTCTGATATATTTTTTGTGCGATGTGGCATGTACTTGCATCTGTGTGGGTGCAGCGTGGGGGCTGTGCCTTTACCGAGAGCTTAGCACCCATTTGCAAACTGTGGGGCGACGATATATGTGTGCAGATGTGTGCAGCGGCGGCAAGCGGCGGGGAGCGGGGGTAGGTGCAAGGCCACCGAGATGAGAGGGCTGCAGTACCCTGGCTACTACCAGCCGCTCCCCGTCGCTCCAAAGGTCTGCACACATATATCGTCGCCGTGTGGGTTGTGAATGGGTGCTAAGCTCTCGAGAATGGCACGGCTTTCTTGCCGTGCCCATGCAGGATGCAAGTATGTGCCGTGTCGCACAAAAATATACCAGAAGCACCCAAATTCCCCAAGTACTACATTTTTCTCAGAGTCTCCGTGTGTCTGTGTCGGGCGGGGCTGGGAGGCTCACTCGTGTGAAGTCGCCAGCAAGTTTCGCGCCACGGCTGGAATGTGGCTGTTGTTTTTCCCGCGCTTTTTACAAAAGTCATGTTTTTAGGGAAATAAGGCGTGAAAATGAATAATTGTTTGTGGATTAGGTATTTTAAATGACCATTCAATATAATTATGCAAAGAAAAAATGGGTCTGGACGATTACTTTAAATATAACTTAAATCAAACCTAGAAAACTATATGTGGCAATCTGAGGGAAGAAAACATAAGGAAACTACAAGAGGCCGTGAGACCTATACACTTGGTAGTTCCTATTACTTAACACTATAGCCTACATGCGCCTTTCATCCCCATCCATTAAATTGTCTAGCCTCCTTTTAAAACTCCCTATTGACTCCGCACTAACCAACAGACGACTGAGTCCATTTCAGTCATTTACCACCCTACTTCTGACCCATTTTTTCCCTATTTCCTTTCTATATCTACGCTTTTCCAGCTTGAGTACGTTACTGCGTGTTCTACCCTGGTTACTAGCCGTAAGAACTTTTCGTACATCATCTTTATAATATCCCTTTAACCACTTTAAAAAAACTTCTATCAGATCGCCTCTCAGATCGGCAAACATAGTTTTTAGGTTTAGGTTAAGTTATATTTAAGTTATGTTTAGGTCTGGTTTAGGTTAGGTAAGGGTTAGGATAGGATTGTGTTAGGTTTTGTAGAGTTATTTAGGTTAAATAAGCGTCCGCGGGACGATTTACGAAGTGGGCCGATTTCATCTCAACACCGGACCCAAGGCTTCACCGAGGTGACTCCCAACTCAAGCTCAAGGGTTCCATGGCCTGCACCGCCTAAAAGAATAGAGTATGAAAGGGCATGGGAAGAGTATAAGAGTAAGCAAAAGGAGGTTAAATGCTTGGTGAGGAAGGCAAGAGTGAATGAAGAGAGAAAAGTGATCAGAGAACTTAGGGAAAAAGGTGAGGAAGGAGGTAGGGAATGGTATAAGTTCTTGAGAGGAGAAGAGAGTAAGCATACAGGAAATGTAGAAGAACTAGTGGTGAATGGCAGGTCACTAAGGGAGAAAAAGGAAATGGCCAGAGCTGTAGAAGACTTCTGGAAAGATATTGGAGGTGTGAATGAGCCTGATAGTGACTTAGGGAACGTCACCTTAGGGAGGAAATAGAGGAAATGATGGATGAAGAAATTAGAATGGATGAGATTGAAGGGTATGTAAGAAAACTGAAAAAATGGAAAGGCCCTGGAATGGACGGTATCCCGAATGAATTGTATAGAGAGGGAGGTGAGGGAGTAATTGAGGAATGCATGAGTGTTTGGACATATATGGAGAGAGGAAGGGTGCCTGGTGCCTGGAATGACAGTAGAGTGACCCTCATACATAAGGGAGGGCACAGAGTAGGGAAAGGAGATAAAATTCAGCCAATAGCGGATGTGACACGGATGTAAGATTTTCTGTGGGTACTGAATGAAAGACTAGGTGGGGAANAATGAATGAATGATAAATAATTTGCCCATGATTTTTTTCTCAACAAAAAAACACTGCTGATAAGATTTATTGAAAGTAAAAGCAGGGCCAGAATTATGGGGTTCATAAAATGGTGATTTTGGTCATTTTTTTGCACAGCAATGGTGAGACATATCAAAAAATTGGGCGCGCACTTTCTAACTGGTGGTTTCATAAGTAACACTACCCAATATCCTACATATTGAGTGACCATGCTGGCTCCCAGTTGTTTCTAGCTCTGCTCTTATTACAAATAATAAATACTCGTTTGTAATTATTTTCCTGCAGAAGCACGGCAGCAATTGTGCTGATACAAGCAGATGTTATTGCATTGACTTCAGTCTTCAAAGAGATAAATACCTTAGAACCATTACAATAATATGAATGTACCCGCCACTAATGCTAGGAGGCGCCTCGCCTTAAGTTAATATATTGAGTGAGTGGTCACAATGAGGGGAAGGTGAGACGCCAGTTATAACTAGTGTGGGGCACTGCCAGTTAAGTATGAAAAAAATACTAATATATATATATATATATATATATATATATATATATATATTATATTATATATTATATATATATATATATATATATATATATATATATATATATATATTATATATATATATATATATGAATGGCAATAATTATTGATATATATATATATATATATATATATATTATATATATATATATATATATATATTAATATCAATAATTATTGCCATTAGTGATTTAATACATAATATATAAATTTACTACCACAAAGTGCTTTACCTCTACTTTTGCAATATATATAGAGAAAATATCACCTAATTGGTTTGCAGTTTGCAGACTTGTGGTTGCGGAAGTGTGAACTTTAAGAAATTTGCAGACTTGTGGTTGCAGAAGTGTGAACTTTAAGAAATTTGCAGACTTGTGGTTGCAGAAGTGTGAACTTTAAGAAATTTGCAGACTTGTGGTTGCAGAAGTGTGAACTTTAAGAAATTTGCGGACTTGTGGTTGCAGAAGTGTGAACTTTAAGAAATTTGCGGACTTGCGGTTGCGGAACGTAAGGATTGGGGTTTGCAGATTTGAGATTCCGGGAGTGGATTTTCGTTTGCGGTGCCCAGCTCTGGAACTGTGATCCCATACATGGTAGATACGATATACTTTTGTCTGGGAAACACACCGAGGACACTTAACAGAGCATTTCCTAGGGGGGAAATATTCGCCAAATGCAACAACATACAATGCCAAATACAATTCAGTGTTTCCTGGGGGGGGGGGATTGTTATTATTTATTTTTTACAACACAAAGGACTGGCCAAGGGCACAACAAAAATAGGTAACAAAAAGCCCGCTTAGTTGCCAGTCCCTATAAAGAAGACAGTAAGAGAATAAAGAAAGGGGAGTGGGCCAATTTAGTTCGGGAAGTGTCTTGTTACTCTTCTCCTGAAAAGATTTAAGTCGTAGGAAAGTGGAAAAATAGAAACAGTAAGAGAGTTCCAGAGTTTACCAGTGAAAGGGATGAAAGAGTAAAGATACTGATTAACTCTTGCATTAGGAAGATGGACAGTATAGGGATGGGAATGAGTAGAAAGTCTTGTGCAGCGAGGCCGTGGGAGGGGGGGGAGGCATGCAGTTAGCAAGTTCAGAAGAGCAGTGAGCATGAAAATAACGGTAGAAGAGAGCAAGAGAAGCAACATTGCGGCGGTGATTTAAAGATTGAAGACAGTCAGTCAGAGGAGGGGAGTTGATGAGACGAAAAGCTTTTGACTCAACCCTGTTTAGGAGAGCTGTATGAGTCCCCAAACATGTGAGACATACTCCAAAAAATTACTCCATACATGGCAGATAAGGCCCCTGTAGAGAGCAAGCAATTGGGAGGGAGATAAAAAAGGACTCAGACGCCACAGGACACCTAACTTCTTAGAAGCTGTTTTAGCAAGAGATGAGATGTGAGATTTCCAGTTCAGATTTTTAGTAAAGGATAGTCCTAGAATGTTCATTGTAGAAGAAGGAGATAGTTGAGTGTCATTGAAGAAGAGGGGATAGTTATCTGGTAGGTTTTGTTGAGTAGATAGGTGAAGAAATTGGGTTTTTGAGGCATTGAACAAAACAAGGTTTGCTTTGCCCCAATCAGAAATTATAGAAAGATCATTGCCAAATTGCTCTGTACAAACAATGCCTAAATAAGATGTGAAAAGTATGAGGGAAGAATAATAAAAAGCAACATTGAGAAACAAAACCGAAGCTGTACTTGGCAAAGCAACACTTCCACATTACATCTCCATCACGAATGAAAATCTCTTTAATGGCGGTCAAAGTCAGAGTTGGATCTTTTTTACCAACTCAGAGGCTCCAACTGCACCGTAATTGCTTCACAAAAATGTTGCAATTGAATGTTGGGTAAATGGCCGCAATTGAATGTTGCGCTCATTAACCTTCCCATTTCTTCCTCCTATTCTCCAGGGTCGTTTTCAGCCTGATCCTCACAAACATTTCTCTCCCTGTGAGGACATCTCCTAGCAGAGTGAAACTCAAGACTTACATACATGACGCCTGGTGATGCTGTCCCTTGATTCCACCGAGTTCTTTTGTGGAACTCTTCCACTCCAAACAGTCCTGTTCGGCCTGTGTCCTCCTGCACCCGCCAGCCCGGCGCTGCCCCCTTCCCCTCCCTTGTGTCTGCCCTGGGCCATCAAGGTCACCTCCTGCACCCGCCAGCCCGGCGCTGCCCCCTTCCCCTCCCTTGTGTCTGCCCTGGGCCATCAAGGTACTCCTGCCCGACCAGCCCGGCGCTGCCCCCTCCCTCCCTTGTGTCTGCCTGGGCCATCAAGGTCACCTCCTGCACCGCACAGCCCGGACGCTGCTTCCCCTTCCCATCCCTTGTGTCTGCCTGGCGTCAAGGTACCCTACACAGTGACAGCCGCATTCTGATGGTGATGTCAGATAGGTCTACACTTTCTGCTGCACTTGATGAGGTAACCAGCCGAGATTTGAACACTTCTTACAGCTGTTCATCTGCTGAATACATGGTGTCTGGTTTGCTGTATCTGGTGCTGAGGCTTTGTTCGCTTGTGTGCACACAGCACAGCCAGCTATTTGAAGGCTGACAACATATTAGTATCACTATGCAGGTTTTGATGCAAATTGTTCCACTTGTACTGGCAGGAGGGTTAGACACACACTTGATGCAAACCAAGGAAGTAAGTAAGTAAGTAAGTAAGTAAGTACTTTCTTTATTTGAAGACATGGCTCTCCAACACAGCCGTGGACCAACGCCCACGTCATTCCTCCAAAACAAACAAAATAAATGACGGTGGGGATGTGGCTGACTTACGGCCTGATACTGTTGTTACCAGGGTGAACTGTTCCCTGGGACACCCCCTCCAGGCCTAACTCCTTCACTTGCAGGCCATGTCCAATACCCACAGGTCAGTACAGGTAACTAAATACTGCCTTCAACATTCTCCTTCACTTGTCTCCTAACTGATCACTACAGTAACGAGTTCACCATGGACTGCCTTGCCTGAACTCATCTTTGCAGCATTTCACAATGCATCTCATCTGTGCAACACTGCTCCCTCAACACAGGACACACACACACACAATGCCAGGGAGCACTAGTCAATTGAGTTTCTGAGGCAGAGAAGGAAGAGACACAGGAAGTTAGCAGCGAGTCACTGCCTAGTGAAAGGTCCGTCATGTCTTTATTTCCTGCGCTGCATACTCCATGTCTCCTGAGGGTGACACAGAGGCAAGTGCATGAGTGCAGAGAATCCCTGTGAGGCTGGACAACTGGATGATGGAACACATGACAACACACACAGCCACTCCCTCCTCACAGGTGTGTCTTGATATGCTTGGCAAGGCGACTCTTGGTGGGGAAACACTTGCCACAAACATCACACTTGTACTTTCTTTCACCAGTGTGGGTGAGCATATGTGAGTTAAGATTGTCCTTCTGGATAAATGTTTTACTACACTCCTGACACTCAAAGTCTCTCACACCAGTGTGGATGAGCATGTGTCTGTTAAGATTGTTCTTGCGGATAAATGTTTTACCACACTCCTGACACTCAAAGTCTCTCACACTAGTGTGGATGAGCATGTGTCTGTTAAGATTGTTCTTGTGGATAAATGTTTTACCACACTCCTGACACTCAAAGTCTCTCACACCAGTGTGGATGAGCATGTGTCTGTTGAGAGTGCTCTTGCGGATAAATGTTTTACCACACTCCTGACACTCAAAGTCTCTCACACCAGCGTGGATGAGCATGTGTCTGTTGAGAGTGCTCTTGCGGATAAATGTTTTACCACACTCCTGACACTCAAAGTCTCTCACACCAGTGTGGGTGACCATGTGTATCTTGAGATTGCACTTCTGGGCAAATGTTTTACCACACTCCTGACACTCAAAGTCTCTCACACCAGTGTGGATGAGCATATGTGTGTTGAGAGTGCTCTTCTGGGTAAATGTTTTACCACACTCCTGACATTCAAAGTCTCTCACACCAGTATGGGTCGTCATGTGCCTTCTAAGATCACCCTTATGAGTGAACACTTTCCCACAGTGGTCACACTTCAGCCCTGTCTTGCATATATGGGTGAGGATGTGTGCAGTAATGCGAGCCTTGCTGGAGCACACTTTCCCACAGTTGTCACAAGTGTAGGTCCTCACGCCCTCCATTGCAGCACTACTTCTGCCAGCACACCTGTGGTGGGAGGCGTCAGCTGGTCCTGCAGGAACCCTAGAGGAGGCCGACCAGGCTGCCCTGGGGATGAACCAAGCACTCCTAATACAAGGGAAGCCAGAAGGAGTCCTGGCGTGGGCGCCGACCTGGAGTCTTCCCCTCAGCACCTGTAACATTGGTGGCCGTCAGCACACAAGCAGGCAAGTGCTTCCTGCCTCACCCTACAGCTAACACCTAGCCAGTGTTTGCAGCCAAGGAGTAAGGCCAGCACAGGAGCCTCACGCCACCCCTCTACAAGGTGAAGGACTGGAGTGGCTAGTGACCTTCAATGCAGACAAGTGTAGCTAAGCCTTGCACATCAGGCACAACCAATAATGGGTAATGGGGGAGATAATGAGTGAGTGAGAGAGAGGGGCGGGCGGGCGGGCGGGCGGGCTGGCTCTCTCTCTCTCTCTCTCTCTCTCTCTCTCTCTCTCTCTCTCTCTCTCTCTCTCTCTCTCTCTCTCTCTCTCTCTCTCTCTCAATTAACATGCAAGGAAAGAATATGAAACATTAATATTCTTTTATTCAATTGAAATTTGCTCAGGAATGTGTACATACAGTGCATAAGTAAAAATAAAATAATACTGTAAATAATTTTCATTACATCAATACATACACATAAAGAGAGAGAGAAAGAGAGAGAGAGGGGGGCAGAGAGGTGGATCCCTCCCATGGGATACAGACAAGTGACCGCTTCCCTCCAGCCCGCCTGTACATAAGGGCTAATTTGCCATGGACATCACATTTTCACTTATAAACAAATAACTCTACTTCATGTCATTAATAGAACAAATATTTCCTGATACCATTTCTGCTGAATATGAATAGCACTTAGTTTAAGTGCAAAGCCGTCTGTGTAGTGTTTAGATCAGGGGGGTTTTGATGAAGAATTTTTGCTACTCTTAGCTACTTAGAGCACTTTGAGTTGCTCTGAGTGGCAAAGAATTTTTATGAGATACTCTCAAGTGGCCAAAATGGTACGAGTGGCGGGACCGGCCCAGAGCTACTCAGATGACGCTTCTGAGTTGCTATGAGTAAGGAAAAACAAGCTTTTTTTATAGCTTGTTAGGCAAAGCTATAGCCCTGCAGAGTATATGAATAAGTGTTTGCTGCCTTGAATAAGCCGCTCAAGATAAACAACGGCAAGACGTGGCGGAGGAAGGACGCGAAGAGAGGTCAAGAAGACGAGGACCAGTTTTGCAGCCAAGCGGTGATGCGGCGACAGAATGCAGTGGCGGTGAATTGACCGAGCAGGAATACCCATCACCCCTGACCTTGTCAAAGATAAGAGTGCAAGTGAGACCCATAGGAACAAGGTGTCTCCCCATTGGTGGCTATCTCACGCTACCTGGCCACTGGACGGGCGTACGCATATGTGCTGGCGGTGACCTGGGTGTGTTCCACCGATTTCATTCCTAAAATTACGGTTGCCGTACAGTAAATACTAGAGTAGGATAAACGTCCAGGGGTGAGTAATGGCCTCGGAGTGTTGCGATTCCCGGACTTTTGCTGTCCCCGGACCAGCGCTCCCCCCTATTAGTCCGGGAAAACGAGGGTTGTGTGTATACAGGGAGGTCCCGTTATACGAGCATTCGGTATACGAGAATTCGATGATACGAGATGTGTAAATTAGGGTCTATTTTCAATATACGAGATCGAAAATCCAATGATACGACATTCAAACTGGGGTGAGTAAAATTATCAAGTAAAAAATGCGCGCCCTACCACTCCCGGGCTGGACAAAGGGGGATTTGGTTGACCCCAGTAAGGTCACCCCTAGCAAGCCTTGACCTGAAGGGTAATTAAGCATATGGCGCGGCCTGACATTTAGGGTAATTAGTCAGGTGGGGGTGGCGGTCGCAATGTGGGACTGGCAGTCAGGTTTCCCTCCCCTATCAGGCTGACTGAAGGGTTGTAAGTCATATGGCGCGGCGAGATGAACCTTTTTTTGGGTAATAGCAGGTGTGCGGCCCCAACCTTGGGACTGCAATCAGGTCACCCCTAGCAAGGCATGACCTGAAGGGTAATTAAGCATATGGCACGGCCTAACCTTTAGGGGTAATTAGCAGGTGTGCGGCCCCAATCTTGGGACTGCAATCAGGTCACCCCTAGCAAGGCGTGACCTGAAGGGTAATGAAGCATATGGCGCGGCCTGACCTTTAGGGTATTAAGAAAGCAAAACCTAGCAACCCTTTTAAAAGTTCCCACCTTGGGTTCAAACAAAGTCGTGCATATCCAAGTCTATTCCAAATCTTATTCCCAGATTAGGGGTAATGCATATGCTAATGACCTTTATTTATTGGTGCTGTTGGGACACTGATGGCAGGATATCTGGTCTGGCAGAAATTTTAAAAGCTGTATTTGGAGGTGTTGGAAAAATGTTCAGTGGAAAGAAGTTCCCAATGAGTATGAGAGCTCTGCGTTTATTTTTTCTACCATTTATATTTTGATATTTAGCAAGGTGCTGTGTATTTTTAGTTG
Organism: Chionoecetes opilio; assembly: GCA_016584305.1. Taxonomy (NCBI): domain Eukaryota; kingdom Metazoa; phylum Arthropoda; class Malacostraca; order Decapoda; family Majidae; genus Chionoecetes; species Chionoecetes opilio. Next base: position 76,422 of record JACEEZ010003475.1, on the reverse strand, counting down.
GAAAAAAAAAAAAAAAAAAAACATATACTACGTATAGCTAATAAAAAATGGGGTCAGCCAGTTCCTCCAAGTTGGTGCCCCGGGACGTAGGCTGAAGGCTGCCAATGATATTGGATCAAATGCTACCTAGATGTTAAAACCATTTGCATGAAAATATTTTTTATGTTCACTTCAAAACATATTTTTTTAAATATCATAAAATGCCCCATCCTGACAGCCGTCCAGCCATGCATTTCTTTAAACTGATGATCTAGGCTAGCAGAATCAGCAATAAAAAAAAACTTAAGACGTTAAAACAAGGTTTAGTCCCCGGCTGCCGGACTAACTAGGTTAGGTTAAGGTTAGGTTTAGTTTTGCTTTATTTTAAACTAAACTAATCCTAACCTTAACCTAACCTAGACTGGCTGCTGTCCGTGAGGGATTGCTTGCCCCGCGGTCTCTAACTGCGCTAATGGCGACGGCAGAGTTGTACTTTATTTATTCTTGAATTCTAGACTCCTCGACCCACGTGACAACTCGACCTCGCCTAAAAGACAGCTCGACCCATGGAAAAAGACAAGTGGACCCACATCGGCGAAGGCGGAGAAAGCATTTACTATATTTGTTACTGTTTCCACATGTTATAAGCTATATAATAGTAATAAATATAATAATATAATAGTCATTGTTTTATGAATTTTGTGTTNTTTTTGGTGGTGCATGTACCTACCATATATAGCAAATTTTCATCTAATGTAAACAAACAAAGTTCCTTTTTACACGGAAGGGCTGTTGGCGCTAATCTGCCGAGGGGGTATGGCTCCCGCCAGTACCGCAGTAAATAGCACAGCGTGAAGACAGATTAGTTGATTTGAATGTTTTAAATGGTATTTGAAATACTTGTAACAGATAAGTACTGAGTTTACATCATATAAGAGGCTGAATTAAATAGCTACCTAAGCTAAACTCCTACAACATTCGTCTTGGAAGACGCATGAGTATTTTTTGGGGAAAAAAGTGCGTCTTATAAGCCCTAAAATACGGTATATGTTTTTGTTACTTCAAATTTGATCTTAGAATGCTATTAGAATCTTTAGATTCATAGTTAGCATGACTACTGTGCCAAGTAGTGGGTAGTCATAGCCAACCATTTCAAATTGCTTACTTAAATACTAAACCAAGCTTAGATCTCTAGTTCCTGTCGGCGGAGTTCCAACTTTTCCCCTTGTTTAGTGTTCCTATTATCTACAACTCAATATATATCTCTATTAAGCTTTTACCTGTGTTTCTGTATAAATATCCTAACCTAACTTACCGTCGGCCCCGAACTCCCGGTTTGTGTCGGGACGAGAATCTCGGTAGACGGAGTACCGGGGTACCGGCTGGGCAACCATATACTACGTAGAGCTAAAAAACCCAATGGGGGTCAGCCATTTTCCTCCACTTTGGTGCCCCGGGACGCAGGCTGAAGGCTGCCAATGATATTGGATCAAATGCTCCCCTAGATGTTAAAACCATTTGCATGAAAATATTTTTTATTTTTCACTTCAAACATTTTTTTTTAAAATATCATAAAATGCCCCATCCTGACAGCCGTCCAGCCATGCATTTCCTTAAACTGATGATCTGGTTACAGAATCCCCAATAAAAAAAAATTTAAATACGTTAAAAAAAGGGTTTAAGTCCCCAGCTGCCGGCTAACTAGGTAGGTTTAGTTTTTGCTTTATTTTAACTAAACAAATCCTAACCTTAACCTAACCTAGACTGGCTGCTGTCCGTGAGGGATTGCTTGCCCCGCGGTCTCTAACTGCGCTAATGGCGACGGCAGAGTTGTACTTTATTTATTCTTGAATTCTAGACTCCTGGACCCACGTGACAACTCGACCTCGCCTAAAAGACAGCTCCACCCATGGAAAAAGACAAGTGGACCCACATCGGCGAAGGCGGAGAAAGCATTTACTATATTTGTTACTGTTTCCACATGTTATAATGACTAATATAATAGTAATAAATATAATAATATAATAGTCATTGTTTTTATGAACATTTCGTGTTTATAATTGCAAAACATTTAATTTTTTTAACCACTCTGTACTATATTGTCATATATCTATAATAATATAAGCGAAAGTGTGTGTCTGTGTGTGTGCTATAGGTTCCGCCCCCCGTGGCGCAATCCCATCATATGGCACAGTTTTGGAACCAGATTGACCAGAGGAAGGTTTTAAGGCCATTTTGGGGATGATCTGATCACTTTTTTTTTTTTTTTTTTTTTTTTGCAGCCTATTAGCGAGAATTGTGAAAAAAAAGTGGGTTGCGAGAATTGAGGAAACCTTGATGTAGGGTGATGGGTAATGGGTGAGTGAAGGGGTTGGGTAATGGGTGGGGTGGTAGGGGTAATGGGTGAGTGAAGGGGGTGGGGGTGATGGGTAAGGGGTGAGTGAATGGGTGGGGGTGATGAATAGGTTGGGGGTGATGTGAATGGTTGGCGTTAATACATACATTTCTACATCCATGATTTCAGAAAAGTTAGAAGGGGCTATCTGGAGGGGTCTGTGTTTGGGGGGCCCAAAAGGGTCCACCAATAGCCCTCCGCAGGAGCTAGCCAAAAAGTCCACCCGGAGGGCGGCTTTGCGGCTAGATATAAATATTGACAAAACTGTCTGACTGTCTGTTATTCCCCTAACCTAGGTCTAACCTAACCTACCTACCTAACCTAACCTAACTTAAATTTAAAACTTTTAAAATATAAGGGTTATATTTGGGTCGACTTGTCCTGGGGCGAGTAGTCTCACGATTGGTTCGACCTTTCTCAGGTGAGTTGTCATTTGGGGTCGACTTGTCCGGCTCCTTTATTCTTATTAGATCATTCTTGTCCGTGATTTTGCCCAAAAGTAACAGCTGCCAAGAGGTTTGAAGGGTTTAGTAAAGACGTGTATGAAAAAATATTAGTCCTTTCATAAGGTAGTAACGAGATATGGCAGGGGGATAAAACAAATCTTTACCAGTTGTCCCTCTTCCCATATTATGTTTTCTTTGTACCCGCCACCCCGCCACGCCTTCCCAGTGAACCCTTCACATGCCATGGGGCGTCAGCACATGTAGGAGGGTGATTGCCCCCACACCGGGGAACCCTTGGCCCTTGGGGATGCCCGGTCTTCTCGTTGTGGTGTGGCGGTGTAGTTTGGTCCAGCCAAGGAAGATGTACGAGTGAATGTATGAATGTATGAATGAATAAGTGAGGTACACATAAAGACGCATAACGAATGACAGGTGAATGTTAATATATAGGCGTATTTTGTAGTGTCCTTCTGGAGTAAAATTATACTTATTTAAGCTCCGCCCCTGCTTGCCATCACAAAATACGATTGTAGCGCTGCAAAGCTCTTTCTTGATGTTGCCGAGAGTAAAAGTGTCGTACACTTCATTACCTCTTACAGAGGCTCAAGGAATATCGTTAAGGTTGACATTATTGAAGATTAAGATAAGATTTTCATCCTATCTAGACACTTTGCAAGTACCAACTACAAGGTTATTGACTATACAAAGCGCCGCCACGTCAGCATGAACTAGGCGGACTCGAACCGCTGACCGAATGCACAGGGACGCTGCACATTGGGAACTCACGTCTCTACCAACCTTGCCACCCTGACGGGCTGACATTATTGAAGGCACAGCAAAGAGTAGTAGCGTGATTGTCTGTATTACACATCGATATCTAATTGTTTTGAGCTTAGCTCAAAATTGAATGGCCTAGCATTGTTTTCTAACTCTATAGATGGACTTGATATTAAACTGAAATGTTTAGGGCGCTATGAAAAATGTTTATTTGATATCTATTTGCTACACAGCCATTTCACATGTGCGTCGAGGATGTTTATGCTATCATGGACCTGTAGGCTACGTATGTAGGGTACGTGTACCTACATCTACGTTTCACGAATTATTTTTTGCCTAAACCAGATGAATGCTGGTTGTGATTCATCCTCCAGTGCATCTCCCCGTTTAACATCCATGGGCGGGTGTTGGGTGGGCGGGTGTGTGATGGACGGTGGTGGGTGGGTGTGTGGTGGGCGGGTGTATGATGGGCGTGTGGTGGGTGGGTGTGTGGTGGGCGGATGGGGGGTGGGTGGGTGTGTGGTGGGCGGGTGTGTGATGGGCGTGTTTGGGGGGTGGTGTGTGGTGGGGCGGATGTATGATGGGCGTGTTGGTGGGTGGGTGTGTGGTGGGCGGATGGTGATGGGCGTGTGGTGGGTGGTGTGTGGTGGGCGGATGTGTGGTGGGGGTGTGGTGGGTGGATGGGTGATGGGCTTGGTGGGTTGTTGTGTGGTGGGCGGGTGGTGGGGAGATGGGTGTATGGGCGTGTGGTGGGTGGGCGGGTGGTGGTGGGCGGGGGGGTGCCTGGGTGGTGGTGGGTGTGTGGTGGCCCGTGGGGTTTCACACAGAGACCCTTCCTACGCGTTTTTTGGAGCTAAATCGACTGATGAAATGTTCGTATTCGTGCCCTGCGATAGGTTCTCTAAAAGGCTTTCTTTTTTGTGTGATATAACTATATACCAAATTTATACATTTCTATTGCAAATGTAATATCACTCATGAATATATTTAAATATTTGACTATACTATAGCATAAAAACACCAGTTTTGGTGCTAAGCCAGCAAGGTTGGAGATGTTGGCCATTTTGGGTCGTACTTGGCCTTGTCCCACCTCGTGTCCCAGGGATGTCACCGTGGCTCGGCTGAAGGTGGTCTTGGCCCGCTTGATGGTCAGTTGTGCTCCCTGCAGCCTGGTCAAAAACTTCCTGGAGTTTTAGAAGGTGCTGCTCCCAATGCTCTGTAAATATCAAATGTCGTCTAAATAAAACAGAAACTCCAGCCAGATCCTGTAATAAGTAGTCCATTTGCCCTTTGGAAGGTAGAAGGGGCCTTCCTCATCCCAAAAGGCATGACCTCGTATTGGAAAAGACCAAAGGGTGTGATGAAGGCTGATATTTGTTGGGCCCTTTTCCGTAAGGGGTATTTGGTAGTATCCCTTCAGTAAATCAATTTTGTTAAAAATTAGTCTGGGCCAACCTTGTCGATGAAAATCATCTATTCTTGGTAGAGGGTAGGCGTCCGGAACAGTCACACGTTTTTCCTTCTGCGGTAGTCCGTGCAGAGGCGCAGTTGTCCATCCTCCTTGGGGACGAGAAGACATGGTGACGCCCACGGAGACTGGCTGGGAATAGCTAGTCCCTGCTGGAGTAGATAATTTCCCCCTCTTGCCTCATCTGGTCACATTTCCGAGATGTAGTCGGTAGGGTGGTTGACGAAGAGGAGAGGTTCCTGGGGGAAGCTCGACATCGTGGGAGGTCCCTGTTACATAATTTTTGGATGATCGCAAAGGGCATCTTTTTTGGGTTTAGCATAATGGTGGTTATGGCTCTCCTGTGAGAGGAAGATAGGTGGGTTAGGTAATCTCTGGATTACCAAGTATGGTTGAGTTTTTTTTCACAATCTGTACCTGTTACAAGGGTGGTGCTATTTTCAGGTACAGAAATGGGGCAAACTGGCATTGTATTTGAATCAGGTATTTTATTTTATCAGGTGCAAGGTTTGGTCTACTCTTGTATAATTTCAGTAGATTAAAGTAATTAGCTGAGTGCTTTTTACGGGCGGGCGGAGTGTTTTATGATATAGTTATTGTCACTGACCTTCTTACTGATGTTATAAGGACCATGGTATTTTGCTTGTAAAAGGGGAACCAAAGACTGGAATGAAAGCAAGGACTTGGTCACCTTCATTGAATGTTCTTACTTTAGCTTTACTATCAAAGTGTTTTTTTTCATTACCCCCCTTTAGCTTGTTTGAGATTGCTTCGAGCAAATGAGCGGACCTTGGGGCAAGAGTATTCTTAAGTTTCTCAAAGTATTGAGTGATAGTGACAAGTTTACTGTAGTGTTGTTTAGCAATCCCGTCTTTTGTTACCTTAAGTTTGGGCCCCCCAACCTTACGACCAAACAATAGCTCAAAGGGAGCAACACCAAGGGAAATCGCTGGGTGTCTCCCGTATGGCGAATAGGACGAAAGGTAAGGCTTCGTCCCATTCTTGGTCCTTGTCATGACAAAACTTGCGGAGAAGTGCCTTAAGGGTCTGGTGACATCTCTCCAAAGCACCTTGTGATTGAGGATGGGATGCCGTAGATAAGTCTGTGTGATTCCAAGCTCTGCCAGAATGCTGCAAAGAGACCGCTCGTGAAATTTGTGCCGCGGTCACTTTGAATTTCCCTAGGTATGCCAAAGGTAGTGAACAGTTGAGTGAGTTTTGACACAATTGTTTTGGCTGTAATGTTTTTAAGTGGGAAAGCCTCATAGTCCGGCCGCTAAGGACCAGATTTCAAGAGGATGGGGACATGCCGGATAAAAGCACCAAATTTTGTTCAGGCATTCTACAGGGTCCTAGCTATGATTTTGAGAGGGGAGACAAACGATCCAATTACTCAGAAGCCTCTATGAACCATTTTTGTGATAACGGCTAATTTTCACTTAGAAAAATCTTGATTTATAGTATAACATATTTATAGTATATTATTATTTATTTATAGTATTTATAGGAAACCTCTATGAGAGTAGATGTGGTATGGGACAGGTACCTGGACAACAGTATCAAAGAATCAACCAGAGAGAAACGGGGGAAAGGTGTACGAAGGAAGGTGGCAGGCCAGACCAAGGTCCCAGGCAATTGGCCCGATTTCCTGCGTGACCCCACAAACAAGGTAGAACTCTTCCAGTTCCTATCAGAGAAGATTGTATCCACTACCTTCCCAGACGGAAAGCAGGTCTTTGCAACATCTGGAGCCTCTGTAGTCTGCAGTGGCACTGACCACTCGATGCCGCCATGTGACCACGAAGAGGCAGACACAAGAATTGTGGTCCATCTACAAGATGCCCTAGAGAGTGGATGCACCACATGCTTGGTACGCACCGTGGATACTGACGTTCTTGTCATCCTCATCGGGAAGTATCACTTTCTAGCCAGCAAGTATCCATCGGCTGACATCTGGGTCGCCTTCGGCAGTGGCAAGAACTTCCTTTTCCTACACATCAATGCCATCTGTAGTACTCTGGGCAAAGAGAAGTCCACAGCGCTACCAGTGTTCCACAGCTTCACAGGGTGTGATACGACTTCTTCTTTCTTTGGAAAGGGGAAAAAGTCGGTTTGGGAAGCATGGGGTGCCTATACCGAAGTCACAGATGCCTTCAACTTCATCGTAGAACATCCACATGCACAAATCACCGTGGATTGCCAGGAGTTCCAGATGCTGGAACGTTTCACAGTCGTTATATATGACAAGACCAGCCCTCTGGTGTCGGTGAATGAAGCAAGAAAGGAACTGTTCTGCCAGAAAAACAGAACGGGGGAGAACATTCCCCCAACTAAACAGGCCCTGCTGCAGCACCCCAAAAGCGTGCATTTGACCAGGCTGGCATCGGGAAAACCCCGTCCCCCGGGCCCCAAAAAACAGAAAAAACTGTAAAGGGGCCTGGGGTTTGGGACACTGGAGGGAAAAAAGAAACAAAGCCCCGGGTTCCTGCTGGGGGCTCGCAGCCGCGGAAAGCAAAGGCTTTTAAGTGAACTTTGAAGTGTCCCTGCAAAAGTGCTGCGGTTTTTTGTGGCGGGAGATGTTTCCTGCAAGAAAGCCAGCTGGAAATGCACCGAACTGTGCAGTGCAAATGGGGAAGAAGAAAGACACATAATTACAATTATGAACCCTCCCTCCAATTGGGGGATTTTTGGGGGGCTTAAAAAAAAGGACAGGGCTTTCCTTTGCACCCTGTACGGGAAGAAAAAGATTTTTTTAAAAAATGAGTTAAAATGAATACTTATTTTTTTAATTTGCACCGTCAGTAAATTAACCACGGGTCATTTTTGAATTCCCAAGGATTTAGGGTTTAATTCTTTTTCTGCTAAAAAAACTACTGGCATTTCGCGAGGCCGCAGGGGATTTTAAAGGGAATAAATATTAAATTTTAATTTTTTTTTCCCCCGCCATTTGGAAATATTTTGTTGGGGGGGGGGTTAAATTAAAAGAATAATAAGAAACCTTGCATCCAATAAACATTTTTCCTTTTGACACCCTTTTAAAAAACCCATTTACCCTAATTTCCACATGCGGAAAATGTCAAAAAATAAAAAAGAAGCGTTTCCAAAAATACCCCTTTTAGTGATGGGATTTTTTGCCCCCCTTTTCCCAAAATTATACCCTAAAAGCCTGTAGAGTGCCTAAAAAAAAATTTTTGGGGTTGCTTTTACCGGGCTGTCCCCTCATTTCACTAAGTTTCCCCACTATGGGGGGTATGGGGTGGTTGGACACATAAAAAGTGGGTTTGTTTTTGGGGGTTTCCCCTCTCCTTTTTTTGGGAAAAGGGCCAAAGTGTAAATGATGACCCTTTTAAAAAGGTTTTCCTCAGCACTTGGTGGGGGTTGGATTTTGGGTACGGGGGAAATATTTTGGTTGGGGTTTTTCCCATAATTTGGAAAGGGTTGAAAAGGAATTTAAAATCATTGAATTTATGCTTTTTTTTTAATCCGGCCAGAAAAAAATCTTTGATTTTTTTTGGGTCACAAGTTTCTTAATTCCTTTTTGGGCCCGGGGCTTTTTCTCCAAGAGGTCCCCAAGGGATTGGTTTTCCCCTCAAAGTTGATTGGGGCAATACAATTTGGTAAAATTCGGGCCCAAAAGTGGCTCCAGAAAGTTTATGCAGTTTGAATAGGCCCATAAGAATTTTGCCGGGGTTTAGAAAAAAAGGGGGAATGAGTGATTGATCTTTAGGAATGGTTTTCGGGGGAAAGGGTACCAAAGACAGAGTATCTCGTCTCTTTAAAACCCTCAGCAAGTATTTTGTTCAGAGAATATTTTTGCCAAGACTTACTTTAAAGGGGAAATGGGGAGTGGTAGTGACAAGGGCGGGGGGGGGTATTTGAGCAGTTCCCTTCGGACTGTGCCGGGTAACCCCAAAGTAAGGAAAAAGTTTGGTTTGCCCCCTTTTTTCCATGGGGGAAGCTTGTGGGGTTGTAGGGAAAATCGGATTAATTAGGGGCAAGGGGGGAAGGATTTAACCCCAGCCAAAATCGTTGCTAACGGGAATTAGTATGGGGAAAAAGGGGTAAAAAAATTGCCCTCATGACGGGGCAAGGTTTTAATTCCCTTAACACGAAAAACAATCAAGGTAAACCCTAGCCAGAGGTAGGGGGGAAAAAAATCTGGTAAAAAAATCCTTGAGGTACCCCCTTCCCCCTGATACTTCCGTTCTACCCCTGGAAAGTGCAGTTTTTTTTTTTTTTAAAGAGGTTTTATTGGGCAAAAACAGTATCCCGCAAAATCTGGAGGGGGGGCGCTCCTCAGGGGCAGGTCGAGGGGACAGTCCCTTTTGGGCCCAAAAGGGGGTTTTTAAAAAAGGATCATAAAAAAAGGGGGAGGGGGAATTTTTTGGTGTTCACCAAAAAAAATTGGTTTTTAAAAAAATGTGCCCTTTTTAGCTACTTTAAACCCTAGGGTCAGGACAGTTTTTTTTATGGGTTTCCATTTTTCTTACAAAAATAGCAGAAACACTTGGTTGGGAAACCACATCTCCCAAAATTTCCTTCCTTTTTCATAATTGCCCCTAAAACTTAAAAATGGACTGGCCTTCTTCCCCCTCCCGAGGAAAAAGGGGCGATGAAAAAGGGGAAAACCATCTGCTTTTTTAGAAGCTTTAAAATTTAGGTTTGTCTCATCCCTTGTCGGGTAATGGGGCAAACATGTTTTGAGTAGGATTTTTTTCCGTTTAAAAATTCCTCCATTTCCTAAGGGAGATTTCCCAAAACGTCCAAGTGGTGACTGATGAGACTTGGGGCCGTTTTTAAAAGGGGCCTGAATTTCTCTGGGGGAAAATTTCTAGGTAAGTTTGACCAATTTTTGTTCATTTTTGGGAAAGGGTTTTTTGGTTTATTTTTCTGTGGGGGACCGCGAAAAGCTGAAAGGGTTATAGCATCTTTAATACATCAAAATGGGATTTTTCCTTTGCACCTGTCTAGAACAGAAAAAAAAGCCTTTCCATTTAAGTTTTGGCTTGAAAAGCCGGGTTCCAATCCTCTTTAGGTACCTAAAAAATGCTTTTGGAAAAGAGGTTTTCAAAACCTCTAAAGAAAGTTTCGGGAAATTCGTAATCAGAAAAAGGGGGGGTTAAAAGAGGAAAAATTTTTTTTAAATTTGAATTTTTTTTGGGATTTTTGATTTCGTCCCTTTATTCGCGGATGGGGATTTTTAAAATGATGTTCTCTATTATTTTTCTTTTTCGGCCTTTCAGCTCTTTTTCTGCTTTTTTCCGCTTTTGGATTTGTAACTGGTTTCGCTTTTCGAAAATTTTTTCCCTTTTTTTTCACGTTTTTTTTTCTTCTTTTTCACGCCTTTTTTGAAGGGGTTTTTTTCCCGGTCCGAAAAACTTTTTCTTCTCTTTCACGTTCCTATCTTTTCCTTTTTTCTGCTCTTGTGTATATCAACCATTTGTATCCCTCCCAATTTATTTTCCCTTCCCTTCAAAGGAAAAAAGTAACCCTAGTTTCCTAAAGGGAAAACCCCTTAAAGGGGAAGTGGTTGGTTTTTCTTTGGAAGGGGGGGTTCGGTTTTTTGGTTCTTCACCCAAGGAATAAAATTTAAATATAAGTGCCCTTAAAGGGTTTTCCCTTTTTTAGTATCATGATAAAAACTGGAAAAATGCAAAAGGGTTTAGCGGGAAAAAAATATTTAGGGATTTTATTAACTCTTGCAGTTTTAAAGGGTTCTTAAAGAGGGATTCCGCCAAAAACCTTCCCCATCCCCCCCCAAAATGATTAATTTTAAAACAAAATTAAGAACCAAAAAGGGGGTTTTGGGAAAGAGAGATCCCCAAAGGGGTTTTCGGGAAAAACACCCCCCGGATTTATTAACTGAATACCCTGAAAATTAAATTTTGATAGGGGAAATTTAACCCCTGGAAAAGGTTTCACTTGGAAGGAAAAATAACGAGCCAGTGGAGAAAAAAACCAAAGAGAATGAAAGTACCCCCAAAAAACGCACACAAGATTGGCTTAAGGAAATCAAAGTTTGAGTTTTGGAAAGGTAAGTTAAAATCGAGTAAATTTAAAACTTTTTTTGGGAAAACCATCCGGGTTTCCGTGAAAAAAAGAGGGGTGGGTATAGCTTAGGGGGGAGGAAGTGTCCTATTTGGGAAAAAAATATAAAACAGAGAAAAAAGAAAAATTTAACCCAGTGTGCCCGGAAATTTAAAAAAAGCCTCTACCCCGGGGGCCTTTCTTTGTGGGGATTTTTAAAAGGCACAGCTATCCACACGTAAAATCATAGAAAAACGAGTAAAGAAAAACCCACCAACATAGAAAAAGGGGGAACTTCAAAACCAAAAGAAATTACCGGGGGGTGAAACCCAAAAAAATTATGAATATAAACTGAAGTGAAAATTAAGAAAAAACAACCGTAAAGGTTATTACATCCCCGGGACGGGCCCCCCAAAACTGTTACGACCGGGGGCCCGGGGGTTTTCCCCTAGGGGAAAAATAAAGTACAAGGGGGGGTTTGAAGGGGGGGGCCCCCAGGGGGGCCAAAACAAAAAGGGTTTATGGAAAGAAGTAGTTTAAATAACAAAGTATAATATCGGGGAAAAAATCCCTTTTTGGGGGGGAAAGGGAGTAAGAGATCTTGCTTTTAAAGGGCACAAACAGAGAGACTAAAGAAAAGGCTTATATAACAAATGCCCAAATTTTGTAAAAACAAAAATAATTTAAAACCCTAGAGAAAAAAAACAAAAAAAGAATACAAAGATAAATTTCACCAAAAGGAAATTTAAAGAAAATAAAAAATTTTATTGATTTGGGGTAGAGTCACCGGGTGCTAATGTTGACTGGTTGGTATTTACTTAAAGGCACAAGAAGGGGTGTTCCTGTATGTTCCTTAGAAAAAGTATTTAACGTTTAAAGCAAATTCCCGGAGGGACGGGACTAACAAAAAAAAAAACGATTTTTTATAAATGCCCTTTTATTTGCCTGGGGTGTTCCCCCAGTTTTGAGCGAAAAAAAGGCGAAAACCCCGGAGTATTTCCCGGGGTCCCCTTCCCTTCGTGTTGTTTTTAGGAAGGGTATTTAGTGGTATTCCGGGTTGTGTGTGGTGTGGTGTGTGTGGGGTGTGTGTGTGTGGTGGGTTTTGTGTGTGTGTGTTTGTGGTGTGGTGTGTGTGGGGTGTGTCAACAGGATAAAGGAAAAGGGCAAAACCCTTATGTAATATAAATATAAAAGGGGGAAAATGCCCCGAATTAAACCCTCAGTGCTTTTTATTAACCCATAAAAATTAAGGGAAAAACGAAAAAGATTTTTGGGTTATTTTAAAAAAAGAATCAAACCCCCGGGTTTTCCAACTTTGGCGGGGGGGTTTTCTGCCCGGGAGTTGTCTTTTATGGTTGGTCCGGGAAATTTGGGATGGAGACTGCCACAAGGGGGGATTTCCGCAATTTCCCTCCCCAACAAGGGATCTCATCCTGTTCATGGGAAAAAAACTTGGGAGCCATGAGACGCACAAAATCCCCCAAATTAAAATTTCTTTTCCCGATTGCGATTATATTCCCCCCCGGGGCCGTGGGGGACTATTGGGAGCCAACGATTATCTTTTAGCGATTTAGCGGCAGCCCGCTCGAACCCAAAACACCCCCATTAAAAAACCCAAAAAATTTATTTGGCATGGCCCTCGTTTGACGATCATCTTTGATTTCAGTAAAACGATATCTTGAGCAATAATCGCCCCAAAAAAGGCAAAACGTACCTTAGGCGGACAAAAATTTTGCCCAAAAAATGCCCCAACTGCGTTTAAGGGGTTTATTTCCCCCAAGAGGGCCCCTTAGTAGTGTTCGAAAACCCCCCCCTGGTCAAAGGCCGTAGTGTCCGGTGGGGTTTTGCACGTGGGCTCACAAACCGAAAAAGTCCCGGGTTCGACCCGGGGGCGGGGGCGAGCCCAGACGGGTGGTTTTTGGGAAAAAACCCGAGCCCCGGGCCACCCGCGTGAAATGGGTTCGGGTGTTACCCGGGGGTTTGTGACCCCCCCTTGGGGTGGGGGTTTGGGCCCAAACCCAACTAAAGCTGCGTTTCCTCGAGAGAGTAGTAATTTCAGCTATAAAAGGGAGGGACTAAATAAAAAAAGAAAACGGGGTTTTATAAACCCCTGGGATTTGCCTGGGCTGTTTCACTCAGTTTTGAGTCGAAAAAAACCGGCGAGATCCCGGATTTATTTCCGGTCCCTTTCCCTTCGTGTTGTTTAAAGGAAGGGTATTGTGGTACTCCAGGCGGGTTTTTGGTGGTGTGTGTTTTTGGGGTGTGGTGTGTGTGTGTGTGTTGTGGTGTGTGTGGGGTTTTTCAAAACAGGATGAGGAAAAGGCGAAGTTTTTTTTTAATAAAAATTAATATTTTTCATAGTTTATTATACAGCCTAATATCTATATACAGTCTAAAAATATATAATATATAACCAAAAATAAAAACCATTTTTTTATGGTGAGGGAAAAATTGCGGGCAAAAAGACAAACCCCAACCCTGCCTTAGTTTACACTCGCGCATTTCCCTTAGGGGGAGCGAATTTTGGGCTTCCGAAAAGGGCCCCCCTAGCGCCTAAGTTTGTCTTATTCCCCAAAGATGGTCTTAGTAGTTTTCCCAAAAAGGGCCCCCCCGAACGTTTACCCCGCCATTTTTAGTGGGGGGCTGCCGAAGTTGCCAAACCCTTTCCCGAGGACCCAAAACCCAGAGGGGCCCCCAGACGCAAAAGCCCACAGGCTAACATAACACCCCCCGCCATCACGGTAAAATTTTTTGCCCGCCACTCCCCTCGCTCTCTTAAAGGTGTAGCAGCCGTATACAAGGGGGGTCGTTGAGCTGCCGGCACTTTGAAGCCCTGTTTTCCGTTTGGGTTCAGCAGTCTTTTGGTGCAACTTTTGCTGTTTTTTGCAAAGGAAGTTATTATTACTGGAATGTTATTACATGGAAGTTTTTGCATTGGGGGGGATAATGGGTGTTTTTCGGGCGTTCATTGAGTCCTCGGGTTTGGAGTCGTTTCGGTTTTTGCCCCTTTTCCCGTAGATCTCTTGCCGAAAACGAAGCCGAACCCCGAAAGGGTTGTCTTAGGGACGACCATTTAGGGGGGGGCCCCTTTGGGGCCCGCTATAGAAAACGGCAAGGGCAGGCTCTGTTAGAAATTTGGGGAAGTTTTCCCTTTCGGGGGAGTGTGGGGGGGCTCAACGACACCCCTTTGAGGGTTGGGGGGTTTAAAAACCCCCGACATTGTAGGAAAGGCCTTGATTTTTTTAGTTTGGGGGGGTTCCCTTTTTGAGCAGTAAATTTTTTTTTGGTTTTTTAAACAAACCATCTGGGTTTGGAAATATTTTTGCTGTGGGTCCCCTACATGCCCCGGTTTTTGGTTTTTGGGGCAGGGAAATAAAGCTCAATTTTTTCGTCGCTGTTGGGGGCGTGGTTTTTTGGGAGGTGGTTGGGGAAGGGGCCCCGGGGAGCCTTTGGGGTAAGAGTTGGGGGAGTGTCCCCCGCACCATCAAATGATGGCATTCCCCCCCCAGCGGCGAGGGGCTTTTCTAAACCCCAACGCCGTTTTTTTGGTCAGTGCCCCCTCCGCATCCTGAGTTGTCGCCGGGACGTGCCAGGGCCCGGGTGGGGCGCGTTTGGGGCCGAGCCCCCCGGCGTTTCGGGAACTTTGGGTCCCTTTCCCCCGCCACCACCCCGGCTTTTCCTCGGGCGACAAGGGATTTACAAGCTGAGGTTTTGCTGACCTTCAGTGGCGGAAGTGGTAGGGGGTCGGCGTCCTATCAGGTGACATTAGTATTTCAATCTTGGGTAGCTTATCCCTTGTCTTACCCCTTCGCTTTGCCGAACCTTCCCGAGACCCACTTTCATCAGACAGCCGCGCGGAACGGGCCATTACCGGGACCTCACCGCTGCCCTTCCAAAGTCGTCTCCCTGCCGGGAGACTCCCCCGTTAGGGAGTCTCGTTATATCGACTCTCAAAAGTCTCGAGACCCGAGTCTCTTTTCTTTCACTCATATATTTTGAGTGAAAGAGAGGCTTCGGGTCACTTATATTACTCCTCGGCCTTGTTATTTGTGAAGATCCGTAGGAAAGGAGAAGAGGATAAATAAGGGAATAGAGAGAGGAGGAGAAGGGAGTAGGGATATAGGGGACAGCTTAGCTCTGGCATTTCCAGTTGCTCCAGTGGTAAGCGGTGGTAAGCGTGTTGCTGCACTCTACTGTAGGTGGAGCTCCATTTGCTCCGATGTAATTTTATAGTCTAGGGTGTTTTACTCCAATGTGAGACCCAGGATGGAGTCTACCCGACTCTGTATCGCGGAGCCGATGTATTTTGAGTGGAGCCATCCCCGCCACCCACCATCTTCTCAGACTCTGGAGCGAGCGAGGTCCGCAGGTGTGGAGCGTATCGCATCTCCCCCCCCACTCCCCCGCGGAGCCGATATGTTTCGACTGGAGCAAAGGTTCATCCCCCCCCACGCCCCCGCGGAGCTGATATGTTTTGAGTGGAGCAAAGGTTCATCCCCCCCACTCCCCCGCGGAGCCGAGGTCCTCCCAGACGCTGGAGCAAAGGTTCACCCCCCCCCCCCGCGCCCCCGCGGAGCCGATATGTTTTGACTGGAGCAAAGATTCATCCCCCCCCCACTCCCCCGCGGAGCTGATATGTTTTGACTGAATTTTTCACCCCTGCTACCCATGAGGATAAATATCACCTCATACTCGGAGTGAGTTCCATAACTCTAGGGGTGTGAAGACTTCATAGTGAAATATGCGTAGAGTTATCAGTTAAACAGGTTTTTTTCTTTTCTTTTCTTTTCTTTGAAGGAGATGGAACGCTGAGTCATTCAGACCGGCGGAGTGAACTCTCTTCAACTAGGGATGCGTAGACTTCTTAGTGAAAAAATATGGGTAGAGTTATTGGTCAAACAGGTTTTTTTTTTTTGTTTTTTTTTTTTTTGTTGAGGGTTAAGAGAAGGGAGGATGACTCATTCCCGGGGCATTGATAAAGAGTGGGAGATGGTAAGAAAATGGGATAAAGATGAGAATATAATATTTCAGCAAACATATTTTATTATGGATTCTTTTATTCTTAACACAATATGGTATTACAAATGGTTATTTACAAAAAAAACTAAAACTCATTAAATGGTTATTTACAAAAACTAAAAGAAACACGTATATGAATTGATACATTGATTTCCATAATTTATGATGCTATGTAAAATCATTCAACCGCATTCGTTTCGGTGTGAAATAATCTGTCATACATCGTTCTCTTTTTCCCCATAAGTTCGTTCCAACCGGGTTGGCAAATTGAGCAGCGAGTCCTACTTCCACCTTCTCCTCCTCCTCCTCCTCCTCCTCCTCCTCCTCCTCCTCCTCCTCCTCCTCCTCCTCCTCCTCCTCCTCCTCCTCCTCCTCCTCCTCCTCCTCCTCCTCCTCCTCCTCTTCCTCCTCCTCTTCCTCCTCCTCCTCATCATTCCGGCTGGCATCTACTGGAGGATCTACCGGCGATATTGCTGGATTTCCATAACGCAAGGATGTAAATTTATTTAGATAAAAGCGCTTGTCATCAAAGCAACTCAAACTACGCTTGTTCATTTTTGTTAGACACATCTGGCCCTTTACATTCCGTAAATGATGGGTAGTAAATCTCTCTACCGACGGGTGGAGAAGAGCCTCCCTGTAGTTGTCATGGGTTAAACGATTGAGGTGATGAGAGGGGAGTCCTTTACCACGGGCGAGTTGTGTCTTACCAACGGTTGAAATGGAGTACATCTTTGGTTTTAAAACAATAAATTCAGATATAATATCACTTCCCACCTCAGACTTTAACATACCTAAATCACCTTTTCTAGACTCGTCAAACAGAGGGTGTGTTGCTGGGAAATTAGATAAATCAAGGTAAGGGGCCATAGGTCCGTGTTTCAGTTCTTCATCAAGATTTTCAGTTTTCAACTGAAAATAAAGCTATCTGTATCTGAGTATTGCAGCTTCACTCTGTCCTTATAGTGTGCTTTCACCACGTCATACCAAAATTGATACACCTTGACTTTGGCTAGATCAAGAATATGAAATCCTAAATAGTTAGGTTGTGTTATGGAAATGACCGGCTTGGTATTGACACATATAACCCGGTCCATTCCCAAAGGGATGACTTTCCGAAAGTTAACATCCCTGACACACTTGAGAAATTGAATTTCACTGGTAACATACTTATGTCGCTCATTGTATCTTGTTTCTGAAAGCAAGGAGCGACTATATATAGCATTACTTAGTAATTTGAACACGCGCCCCTTCACCGAACAAGACTGATTGTTTCTCAATGTGACATTCTTTTCAATAAAGGGTTTCAGATATCTGCTTTGTGAAAATCGATAGACATCATGTATAGTGTGTATCTCTAACCCTAACTTGAGCAGCACCTGCAGGAACGGTAAGGCAATGAGATGAGATAGTTTTTCATCGCACAGTGACTTGCCACTAGCTTTTTGTTATGTTTAGACGCTTTGCGTTCCTCTAGATGTAATACTTCTTTAGTGTATTCTGAAAGATAAGATTCTGATATGTTGCGATGGGTTAGCAAGAGGGTAACTCGTCAGTCAACCGAACCACGTCCTCATTAACATATTTAGTGTCTAAGTGAATATCCCGTCTCTCCATCTGTGGGTACAGATTCTAATCCCACCTCAATTAAGTTATTTAGTTCCACCTCTGTCAGCTTGTGAAACTCCCCGTAAGGTAGAGGTTCACACATGACTGTTGCATAAAGAGAATTAAAGTCTAGATAGAGTAGATAAGTTTCATCATCCCTACCCGCTTCAAACTGGGGGTTAGTGTGAGGATTATTGGCAGTGAGGTAAGATTGAACACAAGTTGTGAACCCCCCACGCAAGTTTTTTTTAATGAGACGGTACTGACTCGCATCTCGCGGGGGTTCTAAGGTCATCTGTGAAGTTAACAGGAAAGCATCAAACGCATAGCTGGACAAAGAGACGTAATAACACACATCGAGTTGATAGTTATCCATGAGAGTGAGCCTGTATGTATGAGAAACATCAGCCAGCAATCCAACATCAATCTGGCAATACAAACTCATATAATCCCCCAGGGTCTTACATCGAGACATCCACCATATCTTTTTTACATGTTGATAATCTGCCAAGGAAAGGTGTTCATCTCTGAGTGTGTTGAAAAAAGCCTCGCGTGAAGGTATGGCTTTTTCTGCTAACCTAAGGGGAGAATCTATATAATCATAACAGAGATATTGTTTCTGAGTAGTTACTTTCTCTCTAATTTTAGGTGGCAGATAGTCCACCATAAACTCAGCAAATTGGAGAGGGCGGCCACTAGCGACATGGCTCTTCGTCAGTGTCGCCACACTCGCATTCATGATGGAAAGCGAGTCCAGGAAACATAGAAATTATCCACGATAACTTTGAAGTATCCTAATCCAGGCTTACATTGTATCTCGACTTTGGTAGTCTGAATGGTGAGTTCGCGGAGCAATATAGCCAAGTCAAATTTTGCGTTGTGGAAATAAGTATGTAACTTAATGCGTCCGTTACGCGCTTGTAGATTACAACCAGTGCAGAGCGCACCCGCGTAATTGTCAATTGGGTTCTCATGATCGTGATGTCTTACTTTCCCATATACTTTACTGAAGGGTGAATTACATATCTCACAAAGAGTCTGTCGGTGGAAATCACGTTCATCCTCCACCGTCATTGCGATGGGATAATAACCAAATTTTCTTTTATTTTCTTCCAACTGTCGGTTAAATCGGCAAAAAAAATATTTACCGCATTTTCTCCCATGTACGAGCCTTTCTGAACGGGGTCCCCATTCCTATTAATAATAAGATAGGCGTAACCTATAGCTCTTTGCTCTGATACAATGGTGTCTTGATGAACGCGCGCGTTGTATGTCTCAAAATTTGCAAACGCGATGTGAGATGGGCTATATGTATGCCCGTAATTACGAAACTTGATCATCTTACCCGGTGAAAAGGACAGTACCTGTACTTCCTCGCATGAATCTGCATGTGAACGTCCCTCCGTAGGAATAAAGTTCAGATAGCTACGACACAATGTGGTGTGGGGCTTACTTTTCGTTTTGCGGAGCGCTTCCACATATTTTACTAGTGACTTGATCAATGCTACATGTTCCCCGCCTAATACCAGAAGGTCTATGATGGGGCCACCACATTTTTTTCCTTTCCGAGACAATGTTAAGAAATGACGCCGTTGATTCTGAGGATCGGGGACGCGACTGTAGACATACAGCGAGATATTGTTGAGGTGTTCTAACTTGTTAATACCCTCCTAGGCCAAGGGAAACTGAATGTTGTCAGTCTTCACAAGCCGCCCAAAATTCACCCGAGTAACACTTCGCATCATGTTTTTCCAACCATAACCTAATTGGTTGAGTTTATAGGCTACTATGCACTCTATGACACAGGAATGTTCATTCCCTCTGGGGTTGAAATTTGATCCCGACCTCGCGTGTCAGGAGGATACGGTATATATTCCCCTAAGCGATTAGGCAATACCAGGCAACATGATGCAATGGCAAAACCGCCTATATGATGTAACACAAGACCCGAAATAATTTCCAAACCTTTAATATGACATTCCCGCGCATGTCTTGAAATATCGGTCGAAGAAAAGCCACACAGTTCACAGAGGTAGGATGGTGAAAGTTGAACTGTAAATAAAAAATTGAAATATTATTATAACTATTTATTATTATTATTATTATTATTTCTTTTTTCATATCAAATTATATTTTTTATTTTACTATATACTTACGGGCAGAATCGACGTGATGAGAACATCCAAAACCCCACATCCATGACACAACTGTAAGCTTTTCTCGTGCGACGGTAAAGAATCCATCCAGTTTGAAATGTTTAAACCATCACGAGCGAGAGATGATAGATGAATGGAGCCCACTCTGCCGTTCCCAACCATCTAAGGTAATTGCCATATACCACCAGAAAATTAAACACTAATCGCGCCGATGATGGTAACCACTTTTTATATAAAACGGGTTAAGGAAGCCCACCGACCACAGGTCAGGTAATATTTTTTTTATGAAGCTGGTGACACTTGGTCTGGTGCGGGGCATGTCATGAAATACCTCCGTTTTTTCACCAGCTGTCTCTTGATGAATTTTTTTTTACTCCATTATTTACACTATCATTTTTTACCATTATTCACAATGTAATACTTTTAACTATCAATAACTCTATATATCCATTAATAAAAAACCAATACATATATTAATAACAACAATACATCTATTTTTGTTTAACTACTCCGTCACTCGTGGATGTTATTCAGTATATCTTCAGTAGTCCAATGGATAAGACATATCTTGACCGCGATGTTAATATCTTTTCCTCACCCGCACGTCTAATTATCGCTGGGTTTAGTAATTCTGGCAAGACAGAACTCTGCATTCGATTAATTAAAAGATATCACGAAACTTTCTCGCGAATTTATATATGTGGAGTTCAATCACACCCACTCCAGAATGATTCAACACTCAGTCATAAGCTAATTATTCATTCATCTATAATTAACCCGTTGGATGATGAGGATGTGATTGAGGGGGGGGAAATCCTTATTGTGTGAGATGATATATTTCTGGAAGCTTCTAACTCGCCCATTGTAGCAAATCTATTCACTCGTGGTCGACATCATAATATTTTCTGTATATTCATTACGCAAAATCTATTTTTCCAAGGCAAATATGCACGAACTATTGGTTTAAACGGTTCGCATTACATACTCATGAAAAACCGAGACTTATCACAAATCGAATGTCTGGGTCGCCAATTGTTTGGAAAAAACGATGGGAAAAAGTTTCTTGAGTTATATAAAGATGTTATCGCTAGAGAGTCTTATCCATATTTATTAATCGACCTAACCGTTGATACCCCACCAGAACTGCGCTTACGAGGTCATATCGCTGAAGAATCTCACTGTGAAAGAGTATATCATTGGTAACAAATATGACACAGGTTCTGTTAAAATCTTTATACACAAATCATACCATTCCCGCTGGTTTTAGCGGGGTAGAAAAGCTTTACCATGCCGCTCATACTCTAGATTCAAGGATAACTCGGAATGATGTTAAAGAGTTCTTGAAAAGTTCTAATACATACACCCTTCACCGATTGACCAGAAAGCGTTTTCCCCGTCGAAAGATTGTAGCTCCAAAACCTGGGGTGATATTAGCTTGTGACACTGGTCAGCTTGATTCGTTGGGGTCATTTAATGATGGGATAAAATATATATTGGTATGCGTCGATGTTTTTAGTCGATATATGCATGCAGTTGGTTTGCGACGGAAGACAGTGTAGAATACACTACACTTCCCTAAAATACAATACACTGCAGAGAGTAATCTCGTGCGACTCAGTGCTTACCGAGACTAGTGTAATGGTGGGGACACGCGACATACTGTGGTGTTCCTTCGTGAGTGTGGGGACTCTCACCTGTGATGCCACGACTACCCTGTTTCACACACGTAAAACTCTACGGGCCACGACTACCCTGTTTCACACCTGCCCCTGTCGTTCCTCGTCTGAGGCCCTCCAGGGTCCCGGAGCAGGGCGGGACCCTGGAGGTTCCATGGGTTCCAAGGGTTCCAAGGGTTCCTAAGCCCAGCAGGGCTTAGGAACACTTGGACATCCCAGCTCTACATGGAGGCTACGCAACAGCTGGTGACGTATTACTTATGATTCAGTGCATGACAGGGCAGGCGATTAAGGATGCCCCTGGGGGACCTGCTTCAAGCCAGGGACCTCAGGGGGGACAAGGAGGGTCGCCCCCGGCTATGCCGGGGCTATAACCAGCCTGGGGAGGCACGCTCCCCGTATCTCCGACGCGAGGGGGCACTGCCCCGTTTAAGGTGAAATGTAATCACCTGGAGATATGCCCAACCTGGCACCCTCCAGGTAGGGCTGCCGGGGATTAGATGACATGCCACGTCAGCGACCGATTGGATAGAACCGTAGGGGGCTGGGGGGCCGCTAAACAGGAGCATCAACCCCCCCCCCCCCGTTGAGCCCCCTGCACTACTCCCCCAGAGTGCGTGGGGCTTAACATATATTTAATAATGTAAGTTATGTTATCGCGTGTTTCATATTACACTGCATTCCATTCTGCTTCGGCTCCATCTCGTAATTTCCCGACCCGAAGTGTAAGTATTAATTGATAGCCACCTCGATCCTGACATATTTGGCGACCTTGCCATGATATGACTATCAATTAACTATTATACTTCTTGAGATTGTGGGCGTTAATTGATTGTAAGACGCAGCTGGGCGCCATTGCTGACTGAAGCCCCGGAGCAATGCTTTGAGAATAGTCGAGTGGCCGACGCGTATTTCGAGACGTATATAGCGGAAAGACAAAACCGCCAATTGGAGCACAGGGGGGACATCCAAAGACGTTTAACACGTATGTTGCTAGCATAACAACTGTCATCAGCTGTTTTGCGATCCAAAGAGGAGATTGATGATGTCAGAGTTGTTGCTCACAAGCCAACTGCCTCTACGGTGGCGTTAAGGTAGCAACATTCATACAAATCCTCCTAAATTGAGTATATTGGATGTTTTCTGACTCAAGAACTGAATAGGGCAAGTATACACACGAAATTAGGCCATAGAACAAACCCAGCCGCTTGTGGTGATTTCATGTAGTGATGTGCCATGAGTGGTGAGCATCTCGATCCGGGTGACGATGCCAGACAGCACCATGCATGGCTACGGCAGACAGCATCTGCACGTATGTGGTGTGCATCTCGGCCTCATATGAAGGAATAATGGAATAGCTAGAGAATACAAGGAAGTACAAGACACGAGGACTGGTGGCCAACTGTGTTCAGGTCCTTGTGTACTCTTGTCACCACGAGGTGAATGTGAAATTATTATGTAAATGTCACCAACGTCAGGTGAAATTGTTTGTGGCTGCCATGTGAACTGTGCCGTCATGCATGCTCGACTGGATTAAGAAATTGCATGAGCTACTAATAATTTTTGCAGTATGGCATGTGAGTGCATGTACTTAGAAAATTACACCAGGTAGACAATATTGAAATCATTTGTTACACTATTGAAAACTTACCATTTATACATTCACTTTTAACACCCACACTGTATACATACCCTACGCCACATAACACTTGTTGTTAATCAAATGTGACGAGTCTTGTCGTCAGGTTTGGGTCGATTACATGGCTTGCTCGAACTGTAGAGTTTTTTTCCCCCTAGACTTTCCATTTAAAATTATATAAGGTTTTTTGCGCTCACTGGTTACGAGCTGTTAGGGCTGGGAACGTGGAGAAATGAGGAATAGGAGGGGAGAGAAGGATAAATAAGGAAATAGAAGAGGAGAATAAGAAGAGATAATACCATTATCTCTTGATAACGGTAGTGGACAAGAGAGAAGCGACAATGATTTGCTGACACAAGTTATCCTTATCTACCAGCGCGGGGTGATATTGCTGACATAGGTATTCAGCAGATGAGCGTCCACGAGAAGGAGTGAGAGCGAGAGAAGGAGTGGGAGAAAGGAGTGAGAGCGAAGGAGTGGAAGGAAGGATTGAGAGAGGAGTGGAAGGAAGGGCCTGGCTTATATTGCTGACCCAACAGGCCGTCACCTCATTCCCCACATGATTAACTGTTACACTGAGATAACCTTTGACCTGTACCCACCACACGCCTCGCCTCTCCCTGAACACAGAGGAGACAAAGATCAGAATATATATATCCTCCGGTGTGGGCACACGCCTTGCTGCGTCGCGGTGACTTCTTACATGAGACTAGTGTATTTGTCCAAGTGCAGCGAGCGAGTTACGCGTGTATTCCTAACAGGTCTCTCCGGACGGCACACGCGCTCAAGTATGTGGCTGAGTCCCACTCTGCGCGCCCATCAACACACACCACACCCTTGACGCCCCAACGTGCTAGGGGCGGAGGTGAAACTCTACGCTGCTACGACGCCCTACTAGACACCTGCCTCTGTGGCTTCCCCTGGGTTTGCCCTGGGACCCCGGGGCATGGCGAGACACACGCCGCAGGGTTTGAGGACCCCTTGAGTACCACGTACAGGCCCACCAGGAGGCTACGCAGCAGATGTTGATGCATTAATTAAAAGTGCATGACAGGGGCGGGCGATTAAGGATGCCCCGGGGGGAACTATGCAAGCTAGGGACCTCGTGGGGGACAGGGAGGGTCGCTCCCCGGCAATGCCGGGGCGTTTACCAGCCTGGGGAGGCAAGCTTCCCGTATCTCTGACGCCACGTGCACTGCCCCGTTTACCTTTAGTACCTGGAGATATGACAACTGATCCCCAGCACCTCTACCTGTAAGGTGCCGGGGATCAGTTGTCATGCCACGTCAGCGGCCGATTGGATAGAACCGTAGCGGGTTGGGGGGCCGCTAACAGGAGCATCACCCCCCGTTGAGCCCCCGCACTCCCCCCAAAGAGCGTCGGGGCTTAACACGAGCAATTACCCTGTGAATGGTTTAAAGTTACACAAAACCAGAATGGTTGGATGTGTGACTGATATATTTAGGTCTCGACCTCTGCTTCAACACGAAGTCTCGAAGCCCTCTGGTCTGGAGTGAAGGTTACGAAGCGCCTGGCCCCGGCTGTCCAAGGGAGAATAGATCCCGACGGAACACTGATAGTTCCTCTCTCTCTCCACCTCTGTTGGTGTACACTTCTTCGTCCCCTGCTGCCCAGGTCAACTACCCTTCCAGTCTGCCGTCGTCCCTGTGTCTCGTGCTCAGTGACCTATGGTTGAGAGGAAGGCTGTTGCGAACCAGGTAGCAGGGGCTGGAGTCTGGTGGTGGTGTTTTGTAAATACTTGTTTGTAAATACTTGTTTGTTTGAGCGATACATTAGTAAAATCTCCTTTTATTTTAGACAGTGCTTTACATCACCCTTACGGCCCTCCCCCTATCCTAGCTTCACCGTATCCTGGAATCCTGGGCTAACGAGCAGTGATGAATTCGCACTCGTTTTTCCCTCAGTCTGCCAGCTAGAAAAATAGGAAAATGAAGTGAAAAATAAAAAATGCTAAATGTCATTAAACTTTAGAATGAAACTTGAAATATACATTCAATGTTTCTGTATCTTGGAAGTAACATCATAAAAGTGTCAACTCTTTCCAGGAGAGGATGAAGCTTTATGACGAGATGTGGACGATCCTGGCCATCACCAACGCCATCTTAGCTCAGGGAATTTTCCCTCGACGTAAAGGTACATATGGGCCAAGTACAGTTTACACAAGCCTCGTGGTTGATAGAGCGGTGAAGGGGATTTGTCATACAATACGTGCGATGCAAAACAAACTGGCATTTTCGATCAAGCATCGAACTACTGAAACACCTACGTAAATATGACATATTATTGATTCCAACAACGCCTTTGATTGCTATACCGGGCAGAAGGAGGGGGAGGGGTGTACTAAGCAAAAAGCAGAAACAAAAAATCCATTGACCATATGTAATACGTAGTGCTACATACAAATATGTAAAAGGACGAATTTGAACATATATATCAAATCTAGACAGATCTTAAATGTCTATAATATAAGTATATAATATATGTTTATTAATTTGCACTTTTTTGTTTGTAAATCTCTCTAGAACAATTTTAATAAATTTGCACTTCTAATCAAGACTCATCATTATCACTTATCCATGGCAGTCAGGCAGCAGCAGGACGCTATGGATGTGAGGCCGGTGAACGCGGTGCTGGATGCCTTACCTCAAGACTACATCGTGCTGCTCATCACAGAGAACACACCACAGGTACTACTTTCTTTCTACACCATAACAGTCTTATACCAGCTTATACTAGAAAATACTATCATTGTGAGCCACCGCGTAACTAGGACTTGGATTGTTTTGTATTACATTAGCTCAGGATGGCTCAGTTTTAGCGATATTTTGGTAGCGTTATGTCTTCCTACGTTCGAAACCCACTTGTTGTTTGAGATCATTCTGGAGTGGTGGTAATTAAATTTTGTACCGTTGATAATATCCCTCTTGGTGTACGTTTGACTTGTCTACATGTGTCGCATGGATGGATCTAAATATCAATAGCATTGGGAACGTCATAGGATGGGCCACACTGCCATGTGGCAATCAGGTACCATTCCTCCTGACTGGAAAAGGGGGCTGGTCGTCCCTATCTGGAAAGGGAAAGAGGACCGTCAGGACTGCAACAATTACCGCAGTATTACACTGCTCAGCGTGCCAGGCAAGGAAGGTGCTTGCCCATCTATTGCTGACACGGATCCGCAATCATCTGCTGAAGTTGAGAGACTTCAGCAGTCCGGCTTCACGCCTGGTAAGTCAACAATGGACCGTATCCTAGCGCTTCGTGTCCTGGTGGAACGCCGACGTGAGTTTCGACAGGGGATGCTTGCAGCCTATATTGATCTCAAGAAGGCGTTTGACTCGGTGTATCGTGAGTCCCCAATGGGATCTTCTGCGACTTCGGGGGATTCTTGCGAGGACTATTGGTTTGATGACTGGCCTGTAGGCTACTCTGGGAATGAAAGTGCTGTGAAGTGTGGGGGAGATGTATCCAGCTTTTCTCTTGTGAATACAGGAGTGAGGCTCGGGTGTGTCCTTGCCCCTATACTTTTCAACACCTGCATGGACTGGGAAACTTGGGAAAATTGTACATCAAAGTGATTGTGGAGCATCCCTCGGCAACACCAAGATCACTGATCCTGTTTTTGCCGATGATGCAATAATCTTTGCTGAGTCGCTGGAGGTCCTGGTGATGGCGCTCTCGAGGCGCTGCATGAGGAGGCAAAGCCTTTGGGACTTGAGGTCTCCTAGCTCAAGACCAAGGTCCAGGTGTTTGGAGGCTTACTAGATGGAGCAGTACAGTCTGTTCATGCGTGCGGCGAGGACATTGAGATCTTGGAAAGTTTTACATACCTTGGTAGCACAGTCCATAATGGCGGCGGGTCACGTCAAGAAGTCTTACGGCGGATTAGCATAGCCTACGGTGTTATGGACTCGCTCAGCAGGAGTATTTGGCGTTGTCGGTACCTGTGCAGGAGGACAAAGATCCGGATCTTCAAGTCGCTTGTGATCCCTGTCTTACTCTATGGTTGTGAGACATGGACTCTAAAATGGCGATTTGAAGAGACGAATCGATGCCTTTGATTATAATTGTCTTCTCAGAATCATGGGGTATCGCTGGGATGATTACGTGTCAAATCAGCGATTGCACCGTGAGACTGAATCGAGGCCTATTACCTGCATAGTACGTCAGCGACAACCTCGGCTATATGAGCATGTGGCACGCTACACTGAAACCGATCCTTCACATCGGGTTGTATCTGTAAAAGACAATCCGAGGTGGAGGAGGCCAAAGGGGCACTCACAATGCTCGTGGCTGGGGCAAGTTGATGTTTCTTGTCGGGAGCTGCTTGGTATGGGAAAGGAGCCTTCACGGGGACTCGCGCGTGGTGACCCCTGGAGTGGCGTCGTAGGGTGGGCGAGACGACGCGCCCCCCGGCGTATGGCCCCAGTGATTGATTGATTGAAGGGATGTTCTCAGCAGTAATAAAACCAAAACATTGCAGGGTAGAGCCTCGTGCATAGAGGTCAGGGCACCGCAGGGCCGGGGACTCTTCCAGGTGGGCGGCCACAGCCCTGTATCTCGCAACGCAACGCCGCATCACAGCATCTCCCGCGCCGTCAGTCAGGCTCTCCAGGTGGGTCACGCCCGCACGCACGCAGGTAAACTATCGTAGTCTTTGGTTATTTTTGCTCTAAAAGGTATGCAGCGATGAAGGTTAACTTTGATTATCATTATTTTCGTCATTATTATCATTGTTAATCTGTTATGTATTTATAATTTCCAATCTAGTATCATCATGCATAGTTTTGAAGTATTTAGTGGCTTTATTCATCGCAATGTTTATTTTACCACTGCCGTAATTCATAATATAGTGACTAATATTCCGAGGTAAAGATGAATGCACGATAATTAATTTAATCCGTCTATAACAGTTGTTCCCAATTTTTTTCTGTTGTTTCCCCCTACAACCAGTTCAACCATCCGGATTTCCCCCTTCATGTGGACAAGGAAAAAAGTAGCCAAAACAGAATATTTACTTGCTTATTAATAACACTAGTAGCTATATAGACACTATCCTCTATATCCATATATACTGTACTCAAAGAAAAGTCAATAGCCGCATTCTAAGACTATATTTTGTCGACTAAATGCTAGTAATTTAGAAGTTCCTCAGAATAAAATTCCCCCTTAGAATCCTGAAATTTCACCCTGGCGGAAATCTACTCCAGGTTGGGAAATGCTGGTCTATAACAATCATTGCGCAGGTCCGACAAGTGTCACGGAACGTGTTAGTGTTGGTGGTGAGCGACAGCCCTGCCTTCCTCACCGCCTTCGCCACCTGGTCACTTCGGGCTCGTTTACTTGTGTGGTCGATGAAGCTGGTTGTCTACACGGGACTCCCCCTCCAGGAAACACCACAGCTGCACAAGGTCCTCTCGCTCTCCAACTCCCTGCTGCTCGCGCCACAACACACTGGAAGGTAGGTACACACTGTCACTCGGTACTGTCTTGATCTTAATCTTGAGTTTGGAATCACTATAATATCGGTGAAGCCTTTGGATCGGCGCTCTCCTAAATACACCTACCAACAGAAGTATGGAAATAAAGGGGGGGGGTTAAAATTAGTGGTGTTACCCATTCATATATTGTTTTCTTATAAGTAACAGGGTTCAACCCAAGGATCTTGCAGTTGTCAATGACATTGTAGGGGGTTGATTGGCGACGAAGTCTGTCTTAGAGGTAAGAGTTGCCTACTTACCTACCCAGACGACACATCAGGTAGTAATAAAATAATATATATATATATATATATATATATATATATATATATATATATATATATATATATATATATAAATATATATATATATTATATATATATATATATAAATATAGCTAATATATATATATATATATATATATATATATATATATATATAAACATAGCTATATATATATATATATATATAAATATAGCTATATATATATATATACATATATATATATATATATATATATAATATATATATATATATATATATATATATATATATATATATATATATATATATTATATATATATATATATATATATATATATATATATATATATTATATATATTACTATATATATTACTATATTAGCTATATATATATATATATATATATATATATATATATATATATATCACTGGATACATAACTATATATATATATAGCTATATATATATAGTTATATATATATATATATATATATATAGTTTATATGTAGTTATATGTAGTTATAATAAATAGTTAATAAAAGTGGTCGAGCGGTCTAATTTTTTTTCTTTTACATCACAAAGGACTGGCCAAGGGTTAATAAAAAAAAGTAACAAAAAGCCCGCTTAGTTGTCAATTCCTATAAAGCTATAAAGAAGACAGTAAGAGAAGAAGAATAATATAGGGTGGGCCAATTTTGTTAGCGAGGAGTAGTAATATAATGGCCAATTCAGCTCTGGGCATCTCCAGTTGCTCCAGTGGTAAGCGGTGGTAAGCGTGTTGCTCCACTCTACTGTAGGTGGAGCTCCATTTGCTCCGATGTAATTTTAAGTCTAGGGGTGTTTTACACCTAAGTCTAGGGTGTTTTGCTCCAATGTGAGACAGTCACACCCGCCCTACTCCACCAGGATGGAGTCTATCCTCCCCGACTCTGGAGCGAGCTCGGTGTGGAGCGTATCGCATCTCCCCCCCACTCCCCCGCGGAGCTGATGTGTTTTGAGTGGAGCAAAGGTTCATCCCCCCAAACTCCCCCGCGGAGCCGATGTTATCCCAGACGCTGGAGCGAGGTCCGCTGAGCGTATCGCATCTCCCCCCCACTCCCCCGCGGAGCCGATATGTTTTGACTGAAGCAAAAGCTTCATCCCCGCCACCCGCTCGCTACCCCCTAACACCCATGGGGATAAATATCACCTCCTACTCGGGCGGCGGAGTGAGCTCCATTCTGCTCCATAAGTCTAGGGGTGTGAAGACTTCTTAGTGAAAAATATGCGTAGAGTTATCGAGACTAGTCAAACAGGTTTTTTTTTGTGTTGAAGGCGAGGAGATGGGAGGGATGAGTCATTCAAAACCTGTCCTGATAAAGAGTGGTAGAGAGAGATGGAGAATAATTGAATAAAGATGGGAATCCGCCATACGTCATCTTTATACGGAAAGTATGTGCAATAGAGTATAATACAAAATGATAAATTGCTTGCAATATAAGAAATATAGTAAAAAGAAATACTAGTGTATAAACAACATTTTTTGTCTCCAACTCGCTGCAATACCTCAAGTATGGCTTCCCATAGAAGTTCTGATCATAGAATCAATATACTTTTCTGCTTATGATGGTAATTAGCAATACAAAAATATATAAATGGTAAAAAAATTAGTGATTAAGGTAAACGTTGTTTATAACGGCTATTTATTTAGGTAACGCTAATTTTCGCATGCATTCATTTATCAGAAAACTAAATGTATCAGTGGAAAGCTAATACAATACCGCTTCTTATATTCTCCCGTTGAAAAGCTGTCCCGCAAAGTTTTTAATGGGCACGAGTTTAATCGAAAAAGAAGAAGCTGTACTCATGCGTATTTATTCATAGTCTCATAATGGCATTTATTTAGTGTGTTTAACTGGGTTTTATGTAAAATTCTTACAGAACAAACATTTCCAAAGATTATTAGTATGTCATGTTCATAAACGTATTTGACAACGGGCAAATTACTGTGGAAAGAAAACTTTTTCCCCCGCGAGTATTACGTGCGCTTTGAGAAGACGTGGAATAAGTGAATCTTGATGAAGAGAGGAGAATAGGAGAAAGGCGATGTATCGAAGGAGTTTGAGTATGAGCACTCGTAGAGGGACACACGTTAGGGGGGAATGACAGCTGTATATGGCCGACCGGGCCACGTGCGAAGAGAGAGAACAAAAGGGACATGTGTCAGGTACTTCCGGAACTCGGTAGCCCAGCGCGAAAGTGGTTTGACGGGTTAAAAAAAAATAAGAGACGAGAGTAGTAAAGATGGAAAGAGAGAGTATTTTAGTCCACGAATGGTAAGAAAGGTAAAGGAATTATAAAAATATAGTAAAAAAGTCAAAGCTATATGAAAAGGAAATAATACAAAGGGAGAATAGGTGTTTGGAATGGATACACATATTATTATGTGGAATGAGGATGAGAGAGAAAATGTAGCCGGAAAGAACGGCAAACTGATGAAAAATTGGTAGAGGGAGGGTAAGTGATGAGGAGGAGAGAGGCGGGGGGACCTCCTCGGGCCCCGCCTGCCAGGGATCATGACACCAGTTCAGTTCAGTTTAGTATTCTTTATTCACATAAAAACGTACAATAGATCAAAGATATACAAAAGTATAGAAATATGTAAATAAATTAACTATAGTTGACTGAATATGAGGAGACACTATACGTCACAATGACGTCGCTATATAATCACCATATAATGTACACCATCATTTTTGGTGTCACTCATAATTTTCTTGGAGGAGGCACTATACGTCACCATGACGTCACCATATAATGTACACAATAATCATTATCTTAATGTCATAATCTGAGTAGCATAATATTTGGTGTCACTCATAATTCTCTTGGAGGAGACACTATACGTCACTATACAATCACAGTACGTCAATCATTATTTTAATTTCACAATATGTTAATACGGCATAATTTTTGTCACTCACCATTCTCCGTGCATCAGTTTGACAAATATTACATGGTTCATATTGCACCAGCTTCCAAGATTTATCAACCATGTAACAAATTTGTACATAAAGTACCAGTCCCTCGAGTGTAAACCCGATCATACGAATAAGCTCATGTTAGCTACAGCTAGCTAGCTCACTTTCCACATTCCGTAGCTCGGCACACCATCATTTTAAAAGGCTGACTACTATATTTCTTCTTATAACATATTCTTCTATATAGAACAATATTTTAATGATAAATAACTTATCATCCAATCCACCTTTAAAACAGGATAAAACAAAATACTGTCCATAGAAATCTGTGACACATCCGATGACAAAGATTAATGTAATGGAACCGTTTTAGCAAACCACAGCTCACGTTAGCTACAGCTAGCGAGCTCACTTTCCATACTCCGACCATCCACGCTCGGTACCATTATTTCGCGAACATACTGGGAACGCTACGGCAAACTCGAAGACACCGGCGTAAGCGTCACGCCACCAAGTTCAGAGTGCTGTGTAAACACAATATGAGTATGAGTTAAAACCTATGTAATTATACTGGTGTTAATAAGGCCTTAGTCTTAATTTTTTGTATCCTTGTTTCGCATTGTACTGGACTTTTTTGTCTAGAATACTTACCATCATTACAAATAAATCCTAATAAGCGAATCCTAACGTAGTTCCTAGCCTATAGGTTTATTCAAAAGACTGCATGGATTTTTCCTCCTCGGCTATCTTACCTGGCAAATAAGAGTGAACACCTAGAATAAGTAGTTAGTGAGGCGAGAAAAGACAAAACATATGGAAGGGATGAAAAGTATATGATTTAGCAAAATAGTGGTTAAAACACTTTATTTATGACGAGTCCGTTTTTTTTTTTTCCTGTAGATATTTGATAATATTAGCGTAGTCAAGTTATTCGATAATGACTTTATGGCATTTTTCTTTCTTCCCTACGTTCTGGGCAATACTATTTTTTGTTGATGTTTTGAATAACGTCACGGGTGACCGTCACGAAAGTGATGAATGAATACAAAGTTTGTTGCTATTTTTTTTGTTCAGTAGATAAGTTACAGGTGAAGCGGGTTTAATGAATCATGGAGGTCGAGAAAGGAAAGATAAAAAATGAATTAAATACAATACATCATGTGTTTGTTTCTAATTTTTGTCTTGTTCAGTAAATAAGTTACATGTAAAGAGGATTAAATTAAACATTACCATTATTACAATTTGTTGTGCAAATATAAACGAGAAAGGAGAGATAAAAAATTCCATTATTACCATTTGTTGGGCAAATAAAAAACGAGAGACAGGAAAAACCTAGAATAACATCGCCTCCATTACCTCTCCCGCGCCAACCCCTTCCTCCTACAACACTTACCACTCACATAAAACTGACAGAAAAAACACACTACCAGTCTATATATCCCAAAGTTTTTTAAACCTACATACTCCCTGGACTAATATAGATAACTAGCTAATACAATAATTGAAAACAACACATTTTGGGGGTATAAAGCATTATAATAAGGAAAAATTCCTATTATTTATGACATAACACTATAATTTACAAGAGACTATGAAAAACACTTGTAATATGCAATGAATTGGGTTGATGTCGAGTTGATGTCGAGACTATATAGTATACTCTCAGTTTAGAAAAGTAGTAAATAAGTGCGATGCATATGTAGCAAGAAGATTTTTTACTTAAGAGCTTACCAAAGAAATATCAAGTGAAATTGCAATGACAAGGTTTATTGCATTGACAAATTGCAAGGATTAAAGACATTTTTTGCTGTTTAGTTTCGAAAATTTAGACATTTTGGTAATTTTTGCACCCCTGGAACCCATTACAAATAAGAATTTGAAACTGCATATGGTGTTCAAAAACATGTCCAAGACCCATTTTGTAAGTGCTTCTGGCGGCACCTGTGCAGAGGAATATTTGTCTGGCATGGGTCATTTACTACTCACGGGAATGTATTCATTCAATCT
>JACEEZ010003475.1:27500-30000 GCA_016584305.1 Chionoecetes opilio | reverse complement strand
TGTTAAATGATGCATGTGTGGATTTTGTGTTCTTGTTTCTTTTGTTAGATTAACATTATTTTATTTTATTCAGGAACGTCGGGAAGGGTATTTCATTAGTTAAATTTACCTTGTAGTATACAAGGCCTGAAGTATATTCCTGTGGTCTTGTCTTCGTATCCATATCTAGTTTTTATTTATTTTATTGAATGCTCTAATTCTCTGACTATATAAGAAAACGTGTAGAAAAACCTTCCCATCATAATATTACTGTATCATTAAGCTATATAATTTATGCAGGAAGTATTCAGCATATAATCACAACTACTATGGTATATAATAATAAGATATTCTACGATGTATACTAATGAATGTCATATCATCAGATAGATGCATAAACTGGTCTTTCTATTGAAGGTGCGGAGCTGCGATCCAACGGGTGGGTATGGGAACGTGTGGTGGTGGGTGTGTGGCTGTTGATGACTCTGGTGTTATCCAAGAGTTATGAAGGGAACCTGATGTCGCAGCTGGCGGTGAGGCACATCCCACAGCCCTACCAAAGCCTCAGGGACATCCTCGACGACCCTAACACCGTCATGATCTGGCAGAAGGGAAGCTCACATTTGGAACTGATCAGAGCAAGTCCCAATTCACGTTTTCTATGCATGTCCTCGGAAGTAAAAAAAAATGTCACTTCACAACCTCGTCCCTACAATAAATTATTTGTATGATAACTTAATGAAACATCCATCACATATTATATATAAGTTTGTGTTTTGTATGTTTTCTCTTAATAAAGACAGCCAAGTCAGGTATCTTCCGTGAGGTAAACGAGGCTGGACAGCAAGGTCGTATCCGCCAGTTGCGAGTGAAGGAGTATTTGTCCATCCTTGAGGAAGACGTGATCAACGGCCACCATGTCATCGTTGGCTTCGAGACTAATATCATGCCAGTCAGGGATCAATACTTCTCTTTGACAGGTACTAAACACGATGAGGAAGACAGTCTTTTTATTCAATTTACATATCGTATCGTATCGTAGCTCGGGCGCCTCCTCCCCAAGAAAAGGGAGGATTCGAATATCGAGCTTGCTAGACATCCGAATCCCCCCCTTTTCCCCCGAGCCCGTACCTCACCTCTTTAATTGCAGCCAACAATTAACAGAGTTCTAATGGTAAGCATACCAATTTGGTGTACGGTCACCGGATAAGTATCAATGACCGTACTGATGAAGTTACCGATGGATGGGTGATATGAATTTGGTCTATGGGTTTATGGACAAACGGTGATATTATAACACATGGGTATACAGATCCATGACCATGGAAGGCCTAGTCCTATTCCCTGTGGGCAACTTAGCTCTCAATCTATCTGTCCACCTGAAACACTGACATGGCCTTACATGTCCATGGGTTTGAAAATTTAAAAATGTATGTATCCATCTGCAAATGGCGTGTTTCCATACATATACAGGTCACAGAACAGATATAAATAGGTCAGAAAGGTGATCAGCCTTTTTTTCTGCGGTTACAACTAGTGTACTTTGAATAATAGAGTAGCGACAACTAGATTTATGGGCGCCATCTTAGTGCCAGGGCCTCTCCGTTCACTCTAGACCAGGGGAAGTTCTCAAGGCATGACCCCGCAGTATATCATGTTATACACGTATAAAGGATATACTGTTATCTTCGGAAATGTTTGTTCTATAAGATTATCACATAAAACACAGTAAAACACATTAAATAAAGGTCATTATGAGACTGAAGAAATATACATAAACTTAGCATTCACTTAAACTCGTCGTCATGTTAAACTTTGTGGGACAACATATTACATGGAAAATATCAATAGCAGCAAAATTTTATTAGCCTTCCATTGATATATTTCGTTTTCTGATAAATGCAGTAGTAACATGCAATAATTTGCGTTAACTAAATAAATCGCCACACCGGCCGATTGCCGATCCGTCGATCGATGCCGATCCGTCCCATGTCTCCATCTCGGGCGAGTGGTATCCGAGTAGCAGATGGGCGCCTCGTGTTAGACATGGATGGGCAGAGGGCTCGTTGGGCTACGTACGTTGGGCTGTTGTTCACGGTGGACCATCCAATTGCAGCATCACACCACTGGATTACGGGCAGCGAATGCCGTTCCTCCCATTGACGAAACCGCGCCCTCTCTTGACGAAGTCTGAGAGGCTGTAACAAAGTTGAGGGGTGGAGAGGCAGCTTGTGTATATAAATATATATATATATATAATATATATATATATATATATATTATATATATATATATATATATATATATATATATATATATATATATATATATATATATATATATATATATATATATATATATATATATATATAATATATATATATATATATATATATATATATAATAATAATATATTATATATATATATATATTAATAATATATATATATATATATATAATATATATATATATTATATAATATATATATTATATATATATATATATATATATATTATATATA
>JACEEZ010003475.1:0-22500 GCA_016584305.1 Chionoecetes opilio | reverse complement strand
TTGGGAGAAAATTATGATGTATAAATGACCTACTGGATGTTCATATATGACTCCCGTGGGCAGCTTTAAATAAGATCCCAAGTGTTTAAGTAGCCTTCCTCCCTCTCTCTCTCTCTCTCTCTCTCTCTCTCTCTCTCCTCCTTATCCGTTCGTCCGACTATGAGAGATGTGTGTGTGTGTGTGTGTGTGTTTCCCTTCTGCTATCAAGTGACCTTTTATAAGGCATTTAAAAAGATAATGAGGTGACGCGCCAGGTAGTTTGGGGTGAGTTTTTGAGGGATATTTCTCGCCAAGAAAAGTCTGTGAGTGTACATAAAGGAATCCGCATCTATATCCACACCCTTGTGTTACTTCTATCATCTTACTACGTCCCGGTGACGGTGACCACCGTCAACTTATCACAAATGCCTCAATAAACACAAGATAAGAGTTACTCTTCTAATCTCCTGCTATATTCGATAACTACCATAATATTAGTACCGACCTATCCTAACTACCTTATATTATTTTTTCAATCAACCACTCTTGCTTAACTCATTATAAATATATCTGTATATACTATAGACGATAATTTTCTTCTTTCATTGCATTGTTCACTTTGTTTTCTTCATATCCATCATTATTTTGTATCATGTTAACAAGTGTGCGTGTAGTATGAATACAGAAGAAGAATACCATCGCATATAAAGAAAAAATAAATGATACATTTGAATAATACAAAGGTTGCTGAAGAGTCCATACTGTTTGCATAGATTTGTAGACACTTTACGGCCTACGTTTTATTTTGGAGGAAAGATCAGGTGCTTGCTGTTTAATAGCAGATAGTATAAATTAATAGTAGATATATAAATGAAGAAATTAGAATGTGCAAATAAACTAATATATAGTAAACCATGAGAGAAGTGTATCTACACCATCGTATACTCCTTCACTCACATTCCTTTTACATGCATAAGTTATTTGTTTCATTATGTAAAATGAAGTGTTATGTATATTGATAGTACTTGTAGCATGGGTGTCTGACGCTGTACAGCAGCACCTCTGTGTCCCCAGGATTATGTACGTCAACGAGGTGGGGCTACGCGTAAACTGGTACAAGCAGGCGATACCAAACTCCAGCATGTGTGTGAGACTGCCCACCAAAGTGACCGTCAGCACCTCGTTTTCTATCAACAACTATTGGGTGTGTTGCGATGAATAATATTCATCTAATATTATTTTTTTGTAGTTGATCACATAGAGCGTTCGATCTCCGGCTTGTCATTAGTCAGTATAATCAAATAATGATTGCATCTCATGGTTAGCTCCAAATCAATTTCTCAGGGTTACAAAACATCAGTCATGACATTGGTGGCAGCGGTAGGATTTACCCCCAACAAGATACTATTATAAGCACTGTAGTGACTTGTGGTATGAGTCACTCCACAGCTAGCTATAATTACCTCCCAAGGCAATACACTAATCTCGACCTTAGCCGACCCGTAGCCAGATGTTCTCTGGTATGCAGGCGTCAGGTCACCATTGCCTCGAGTAGCGCGAATCTTTATAAAGGGTGTCTCATGGTGAAACACACACTTCAACTCAGAACTCTGTACTGGACACAACCTCTTTCCAGAATAAACCAACCAACAAACCTGGGTGTCTGTTTATCAACCATGTAGACGACAGGTCACTACAGCACTACGTGGCACTTTACTGGTTGAGTCATGGTGATTACCGATGCCGAAGAGGAATTTTTCTAGCGCCAGCTATGAGAGGCAGTCGGGGATTGATACTCTACCAGGACATCCAAGATATGCGACACAGTAGCCACCACTACATAGTTAAGATTGATCACCAAGGCCCAAGTGATGCTTTGTTTGCCTTGAATGTCCTCCTAATACAATACATCGTCGTGTAGAATGTATATGACCGTCCATCATCTTTCCTTAGGCAATGTTCGTGGTGCTGCTGATCGGCTTTGGGCTGGCTTACTCGCTCTCCTAGCAGAGTTTATAAAGACTTGATGCGGCAGCTGATAGAGGACACAGTAAGGATACAGTCTTTATAACACCGCCTATACTGGCTCTCTCGTATACAGATGTTATTACCTGATTGAAAATAAATATAAATGATTTTAATGGTTTTATTTTTTTCATCACCACAAGAAATGTCTCATGCAAAGTGCAGTAAAAATGTCATCTATTTGTGTATATTGCATACCTTAAGACGGCGAATCAGATTAAGGAATGAAAGTTTAGACCGAAAAAATGCTAGCGCATATTATATGTAGCCTACGTAGCTATGTTAGGGCAAAGGGTTATTATTATTATTTTTTCTTTCTTTAATGATTTGATCATAGAATTAGCAGAGATATTATTAAGTTTGCTGATGATACTAAGAAATTATCTGTATGGAAAATTAAATACGAAAACCACCACGATTGTATTTACATTTACCTTGGTGATCGATAAAGTTCGGGTGCTGCATGCGTGGGTGTTACGCGTCCATCACATCCATGACAATAGTGTTTATCGTTAACTGTTATGATGGCATGATGTATATATGTTTGTCCTCGGGGTATACTCTACGTGCTTTGGAATATGTATGTGTGTACGTGCATGTGTGTGCGTTTGTGCGTGCTTGTGTGTTTGTGCGTGTATGTGTGCGTGTGTGTCTGCGTGCGTGCGTGCGTGTGCCTGTGTGTGTGTATGTTTATGTGTGTGTATGTGTGTGTGTATGTTTGTGTGTGTGTGTGTGTGTGTGATTGTGAGTGTTCGCGGGCGTCTGCGTACTGGTGGCAGTTGCAGTGTTCATCGTGTTGCCCAGTACGATAATTTAGGCTATCATGAAGACAATATAACTATCACGCCAAGCCCTTCACTCAAAGGTCCTGTGGTTCCTCCGCCGCAGCCAAGACGGGGCTGCAACACACGCCAACGCAACCTCCTGTCTCTCGCCGCAGCTGTAAGTTAAGAGTCTCTGCCAACTTTCTCACCACAATTATCTTTTTCTCATATACATTTTAATTTTACATATTACTACACGGAGAGTGTTGTGGTGTATTTTTACGGTTAGGAGACTGACGCCTTTGAAGTATGAAAAGCCAATTTTTGGGTCCACGACATAGCTAGTGCACTAGCTAACAGATAGGATCTATCGCCACCCAGGATAATACCTGGGTAATCCGGGCAACCTTATCCCACATCTGGTGAAAAACAGGCTGCACTAGAAAGCTGCAACATTGCAGAAAATAACTAACTACTAAGAAGAAGAACACGTCTAGCAGTCACGCGCTGGCCCCCGCCACCCCCGGCAGCCCCCAGACTTTTTTACCCATCCCAAGAAGCCCCCGGGGAAGGGGCTGAAATTTGGGTGGGGAAGGAAAGGTGGGGGGCCCGAAGGCCGTGCACTAGCTTTTCGTGGACCCAAAAATAGGCTTTTCAATTCAAAGCCGCTTTTTTAGGTCCCCTTTTACCTAGGCATACTCCTGCCATTTGGAGAGGGGGCAAGAACCCCCCCAAACCCCGGGGGGGGAAAAGGGAAGGGAAAAACTGCTCAAAAAAACCCAAAAGGAACAAAAAGCACCCAAAGTAACAGGGGGGATTCGCCATGGGCGGCACCTGACCCCCCACAAAAGACAGCCAGAAGGGGAAAACCCAGGGCAACAAAAGGGGGGGGGTCAGACGGATGGAGAGAAGGCCACGAAGCACGGGGCCCATCCACGGCCCCCATACCCGGCCAGGGGGCCACCCGCCCGGACGCAGACAAACCCAAGCAACGTCGAAGCGCCAAACCCCAAAGGGGGAAGGGACCCCCACCCTCCAACCCGGGGCACCACAACCGGGCGGAGACGGATGACTTCCCCGCCCGGCCCTACCCGGGACCAGGGGCGAGGGGAGAGGGACAGCAGCCCGTCCCGGGAAGCGGGGAAGACAGGCCCATCGGGGAAATTGGACAGCCCCTACAGAGAGGGGCCCCCGAAACCCCGTCGCCAGGGCAACAAAAAAGGAACAGGACCGAGGGGAGGAGACGATACCCGGGGGGCCCGGACCGAAGCTGTCGCCCAGGAGGATGGAGGACTTTTCACCAGGGACCAGAAGGAGACGGGGACGAGGGGGGGGAAAATCGGGGGGGGAAAACCCCCCCCTTAGTAGGGCCACCGAACGGTGGTCCAGGACGAAAACCGGCCGTATTCGC
Organism: Chionoecetes opilio; assembly: GCA_016584305.1. Classification (NCBI taxonomy): domain Eukaryota; kingdom Metazoa; phylum Arthropoda; class Malacostraca; order Decapoda; family Majidae; genus Chionoecetes; species Chionoecetes opilio. The sequence continues at coordinate 18,321 of JACEEZ010003475.1, read as the reverse complement.
CCACCCAGCGACCCAGGCGAGCGGAGAAAAAAGGAAAGGGGGCCACCACCTTTTGGGGGGCCCATGAAGGAGGGGAAATCCAGGCCCATGACCCCGAAATGCGACGAGATTGACCTTTTGAGGAAAGACAAAAGACCGCCCAGGGGGACCCGGGAAACCCTAGCAATGATGAGCGGAGAGAAACATCAGACGGGTGGGGAAAAGGGGGAAGAAATCCCGACGGAGCTCCTCCAGCAAAAGCGAGGACCCCAAAAGGAACAAGGGGGGACAAAATTCCACAGAACGGAGAAAAAGGCTGGGCCGGCCAGAGAATAGCCACCAGGGGGACCCAGCCCCTGAGAATGGGAAAAAAGTAGCACATTTTTAGGGGGGACGCGGGGACGGGAGGAGAAAACAGGTAAACAAGGCGCCACCTGTTCCAGCCAGCCAAGAGGGCGCCCGGCCCCCCCCGCAGGGTCCGGTCCACCCTCGTAAAAAAAGACAGCTGCGGGGGAGCGCCTACGGCGGAGGGCCATCTCCAGAAAGCCCACGCCGGACAGGAGCCAAAGCGCACCACCAAGCACCCCGGAGGCGAGAGAGTGGGGCGGTCAATCGAACCCCACCCCGGCGGGAAACCCTAGCGACAGACGGAGGGGGGAAGGGGCCCCCAGAAAAAAATGCGCACCGAAAGGGGCAAAAATGGACGGACCGGAGGTCCTCGGGGTAGCAAAAAGAGGACGGGACTAGGGTGATCATCCTAATAGAAAACCCGTCCCCGGGGGGCCCGGAAACGACCAAAAAGAGGTAGGGACACCGAGGCCCGGGCGAGGGGGGGAAAAAAATTGGCCCCGTCACCACCGAGACGAGACTGTGGCCAAAACAGGACCCCCAAATGCACACCCAGCCACGAGAACGGGGGAAGAGAAAAAGGGACCACCCCCAAAACCCGGAAACACATCCCTTTGGGGGCCGCCGCCCCCGCATGGCCCGGGCCACTGCGAGCATCCCCCCCGGGAAAAGGGGGGTCCCCAGCCAACGGCCAGACACAGGAGGGAAATCAAGGGGCGGTCGTCAAAGGGGCGGCAGTCTAAACCGGGGCCCAAAGGAAGACCACTCCAGACCCCCCAGCGGCCCCCCCACAAGGGACGGGCCATCCGAAACAAGTGAGGAGGTCCGGGAAGGGGGGAAGGGGAAACCAGAGCGCCCTGGTGGGGGCCAGGGGAAGACATTATCCCCGGAGCAAAAAAAAGCCCGGGCCAGGGCACTCGAACCAGGAAAACCGAAACCGGTTATCCCACCCAAGCTCCAGGAGGCCCCCCTGCCGCGGCGAACGTGGGGGGACTTTTTCCTTTCCAGAAAAAAGGACCCCCCAGCGTACCCTGCGGGGCCCCCTACCCCCAAAAGACGAGAGGGTTGGGAGTTTGAGGAGCCCCAACCCCGACGGTGGGGGGGGGGGGGGGGGACGAGGCGAGACAACCCTAGAGGAAAAACTCCGAAAGACCCAGAAGCGAAGGGGCCCAAACCGGAGAACCTGGAGTCGAGGCTCACCCGGCGGCCACGAAAGGCTCATGCGAAGGCCAAGCGGCCCGCGACGGCCCCCTCGGGCGAGGGGGGGGCCGAACGCGGCACACGCGGTCGCCAGCCCCCCACAGACAGCAATAGCGGGGAGGGCGGGATGGCCACCCAAAAGAAAGCCCCCTGGCCCCCCGTGCACCCTCCTGGCGAAAGCCAGGCAGGAAACGACGCCCGCCCGGCGTCAAGCAAACAAGTGGAGGAAAATCCCCGGAGGGACGAGGGAAGACCAAGTGAAGGCCCACAGCGAAAAGGGAGGAGGAAACCCCCGGAGACGGGGAAAACAGGAAAGGGGGAAGCCACGAACCGCCCCTCCCGGCCGGGGAAGGCCACAACCCCATCCCCCTACGAGCACACCCAGCAGACTCGCCGAAGCCGCAGGCGCGAAGCAAAAACCCGGCGAGAGGGACGCGGAAAAGGGTGACCTGTCTCACCGAGGCGAAAAAACAGGTCCCCGGTTTTTTAAAAGGACCTCCCAAAATACCATTTAAAGGGGTTTACAGAGACCATCCACCCCCAAACCCCCCCCAGAGGGGAAAGGGGGTGGGAGGGGAAGGGTCCCGGATGCCCCCCGAACCGGAGCAGCGACGTCCCTACCCAGGAAGGCCCCGGCCCGCGAACCGCGGTGAGGGGGAGGGGCAGAAGACACCACCATATCCCCATCCAACTCGCAGACCCACGGGACCGAAAAAGAAGCAGAGCAGCAGGCCGGGGAACGGGAAAGAGGAGCGGTGAGGACGAGACGAGAAGTGAGACTATGGGACGAAAGCCGAGGCCCCGACGGGAAACCCCGGGCCCCCTCTGCCCAGGACAGAGGAAGTGGGGGCGGGGCGGACTCAAGGCCCGCGACCCCCAAATCCTAAGGACAGCAAAGGCCCCCCCCGGGAAGACAGGGGACAAAAGCCCTCCGGAAAAAAAACGGGGCGCCACAAGCCCGACCGGACAAACCTTTAGGGGCGGTAGATAAAAAAAATTTTATCCCACAAGACACTTAGCAAGTACCAACCAAGGTTTTGACATACAAAGCGCCGCCACGCAGCAAGAACTAGGCGGATCGAACCGCTACCGAATGCACAGGGACGCTGCAATTGCGAGTCCGCTTACCAACCCGCCCCCCTGACGGGGTCAGGGCGGTAGACGGCTGACGGGGGCACGGGGCAACCCAGGGCAAGCTGGAGGACCGGGGGCGTGAAGGACGCCGAGCAGCCCCGGCTTCGCGAAAAACCTCCAAAAAGGGGCGAAACAAGGAGATGGGAAGGGACGACCGCAGAATAAAGCCCCCACCCCACAAACAGAAAGGGCCCCACGGAGGTGCGAGCCACGAACCGCCGAACACCCCGCCCCCCCCCTAGCCGCAACGGAGGGGGGAAAGGGGGGGGAAGGGGGAGCCCCCGGGGTAAAAATGGAGTCAGGAGCAAAGCCACGAACCGAAGCACCGGGCGCCTCACCAACACCGACCAACTCCCCCTCCAGAGGGGGGTGTGGAGTGGGGGGAAGGGGCCTTACCTACTAACTTTGCACTCCAGCCCGATGCGGCAAACCCCGAACCACCGCAAGCCCCGCCCGTCCCCCGAGAGGGGGACGGGGGGGGGTTTGGGGGGGCAAATCCCCGGCGCCAAAACACCCCCGTGCCCCCGACCCTCCTTTAAAAGGAAGGCAAAAAAGGGCAGGGAATGGGAAATTGAGTAGCAAGCCCTGAAAGACAAAACTCCGGCGACCCACAACCACCGACTCAATCCCCTCCCCGGGGGGTGGGGGTAGAGTGGTGGGGGGATCCAGGCCAAGACTGAAACGAAACCCCTGCCCCGACGAGGGCCCAACCCCGACCCGCGCACCCCCGCCCGACCCCCGGAGCGGAGAAGGGGCGGGGGCTTGCGAACCCAGGCACCAAGAAAACCCCGCACCTCTCCCATTCCTGACAAGGATGGCAAAGAGGGCAGGAAATGGAGGAGGCGAGCGGCCAAGCCACGAGCGACATCACTCTGGCGCGCCCCCACCAACACTGACCACCCCTCGAAGTGGGGCGACAGAGCGCGATGAGGGGGGGGGGGCAGCGGCGGGAGTCCCAGTCTCAAGAATCACCGCGCTCCCTCTCCCTACCTGGCAGGAAGGCAAAGAGGGCAGGAATGGAGGTCGAGCGGCCAATAGCCACGACGCGACAGCAATCCGGGCGTCGCCCTCACCATCACTGACCCATACCTCACCCGAGGGGGGGTCAGAGGGGCGTGAGGGGGGCCAGGGCAGGACGGCTGAATCGTCGGACTCCGGTCCCCACGTGTCGAGGCAGGAAGCAACAGCAAACTGGGCAGCGCCCCCCACCAACACCGACCCACACCCTCCCGAAGGGGTCTGGGCAGAGTGGCGAGAGGGGGGGGGAGGCATCGGCGGGAATCCTCAGGCCCATGAATCACCACGCTCCCTCTACCCTTCCTGGCAAGGAAGGCAAAGAGGGCAGGGAATGGAGGAGTCAAGCGGCCAAAGCCCCGACGCGACAGCACTCCGGGCGTCGCCCTCCACCAACACTGACCCATACCCCCACCCGAAGGGGGGGCAGAGGGGCGTGAAGGGGGGACAGGGTAGGACGGCTGAATCGTCGCCAGGAGTCACCCAACGCCCCGTTCCGACCCTTGGGAGGGGCACGGGCGGGGTAGGGGAAGAGGCAACGCCCCGGGCACCAGCACGAGCGACGAATCCAGCCGCCTTCCGCTGGTTCCACATGGCAAGCCAGGAATCGCCCGACGCCCCGTCCCGTTCCTTGGGAGGGTCCGGGCGGGGGTGGGGGGGGTGCGACGCCACGGGCATCCGCACGAGCGACGAATCCATCCGCCGCCCGCTCGGTCCACATGGCAAGCCAGGAAACGCCCGACGCCCCGTCCCAGCCCTTGGGAGGGTCCGGGCGGGGGTTGTGGGTGGCTGTGCGACACTTGCGACGACCCGGGCACCAGCACGAGCGACGAATCCATCCGCCGGCCGCTGGGTCCACATGGCAAGCCAGGAAACGGCCAACGCCCAGACTCGGCCCTTGAGAGGGTCCGGGTGGGGTGGGGAGTGGCTGAGCAACGCCTGCGACGCCCCGGGCACCAGCACGAGTGACGAATCCATCCGCCTCCCGCTGGTTCCACGTGGCAGGCCAGGAAACGCCCGACTCTCCGACCCGGCCCTTGGGAGGGTCAGGGCGGGGGTGGGGAGTGGCTGAGCGACGTCTGCGACGCCCCGGGCACCAGCACTAGCGACGAATCCATTCCGAACGAAGAGCCACACGCAGGAAACACGTGGCAAATCTCCTGATTAGCTTGAAAGAGGACACACACCTCCGCCCCCCAAAAAAATGGGGGTGCAGAAAGATGAGCGCCGCCCCAGACGGCCGCCTCGGAAATGGGAACCCGGGGCCAAAACATATAGAGCACATATACATCATATGTCAAACATATAAACAAATAGCTATAAACCAATATAACTATATGCCACAAAGAAGGATGGGCGGGGCGGGCAAGAGTACACGTGGCAACCAGAAGGCCCCGAAAGCCCCGCCCCGAGACACAGGGCGTAGGTGTAGGTGTAGTCCCGGCCGCCAGAAATCACCACGGACGTCCCATTCGCCACCCCAAAGGCAAAGCCAAAAGGGCAGAGACAAGACACCGGCTGGAAAAAGGGGGCACCCTGACGTCCCACAAAATGGGAAAAGAAGAGGGAAGGCACGTCGCCCCTGCCTCCCCGATAAACCAATGGATTATTGGGGCAACAATGAACGGGATTAAAACAACTAAACCCCACACTCGACATCTAAAACACAAGAAAGCAAGCAGTTGCTCAATATATCACAGACCAGAGAGGGTCAACAACACGTGTAGCAGGAGGAAGGCAGGTAGGTGTTGACGAAACGATGGGCAAAAACAGTATGAATGTCTGGCATCTGCCGGGGGTGGCTGGTTCCGGCGCGTGACTGCCAGACGTGTTCTTCTTAGTAGTTAGTTATTTTCTGCAATGTTGCAGCTTTCTAGTGCAGTCTGGTATTCACCAGATGTGGGATAAGGTTGCCCGGATTACCCAGGGATTACCCTGTGTGGCGAAAGATCCTATCTGTTAGCTAGTGCCCTAGCTATAAGGGGACCTAAAAATTGCCTATTACATTTCTTTCTACTCGTTCATTTCTATTTATGGATATGTACAAAATATATTCTCATATATACTGTAATGAACAACAAAACACGTAGAAGTAGTACATGTGTTGACAATTTACCAGTAACGTGAAGTTTCCCAGAGAATTGGGTGGGAATTGGGTGTTTGTGAATAAGGACTCAGTTGATTCAAATCTACCTTTAAAAAAGATACACCTTAGGATTTTCTTTTGGGCAATTTGTGAGTGTGTCAGTGTGTGTTTGTGTGTGTGTACGTATGTGTGCGTGTTTCTGTGTGTTGTGTGTGTGTGTGTGTGTGTGTGTGTGTGTCTGTTTGTCTGTGTGTGTGTGTGTGTGTTATTCACCCATGGTCTTGTCCATGCGAGTCGAACTCCCGATCGCCAGTTTCACCATCCCGGTGCGAGCTTGGAGCTTATTATTACCGATCTTAGGGTAATGCTGGGACCTCACACACCACACACCCCCATCCCCTTGCTCAAGGGAAACAGTAACCGCCCGAATATGTTAGTGAAAAAACCCGGGAGCAGTGAGGATTCGAACCAGGTACCACAGAATGGCAGGCCAGCACTCTATCCACTTGACCTTCGTGGATGTGTGTGTATGTGTCTGTCTGTGTGTGTGTCTGTATGTTTATGTGTATGTGTGTGTGTGTGTGTGTGTGTGTGTGTGTGTGTGTGTGTGTGTATGTGTGCGTGTGTAAGTAAGTATGTCAGTAGGTAGTGTGTAAGTAAGTATGTGTGTGTGTATAACAAAAAATAATATAATGGTGGCACGTTAGACGACTCTTCGACAAACAAAATCATAATATAATGGTTGTTCAGTGGTACAGGCATTGTAGGTGACTACCAACTATACAATATGAATAACCCTAAAAAACATAGCTACGCATACACAGAATATTGACAGTTTAAATACAAGTATACAAAGTATTGACATATATACACTTTACCCCTTCCCACCCAGATCTTTCCTTTGCTATATAAAATCGTCTGTAGTTAGCCATAAAACTACGAAAATTAACTGAACATACCAAATTAGTTAGTCGACAAGGATACTAAACAGGTCATAGCTATAATATATTTTTTATGTTCATTAAAAATCGTCTAATGGTACCCAAATTACAATGGAAATTACGTTCTGGGTCTCAAAGGGTTAATAAAGATACATTTATGATCGTTTTGATCATATTCTCGCATTCTCTAACATCATGTATTTTGGCAAAAAAATAAATAGGTCTTTATTTTCTTTTTGAATTTTGGTAAATTACTAGCATCCATCTGACTTTTCATATCAATAGTAAGATAAATCCATAACTGAGGACCTTCACACAATACAATGTTGTTTTAGAGGGATGCGTGGGAAACTGTGTGGGACTTCAGCAGATGACTGTGGATCCGTGTCAGCAATAGATGGACAAGCACCTTGCCTGGCACGCTGAGCAGTGTAATACCGCGGTAATTGTTGCAGTTCTGACGGTTCCCTTTCCCTTTCCAGATAAGGACTACCAGACCCCTTTTCCAGTCAGGAGGAAAGGTACCTGATTGCCTCCCGGCAGTCAGGACAGCATGCAACCCGCGAATCATGGCCTCACCCCCAGCTTTGAAGAGCTCCGCACTGATATTACAGACACCAGCTGCTTTTCCACCCCTCAACTTTGCTACAGCCTTTCTGACTTCGCCAAGAGAGGGTGCGGTTTCGTCAATGGGAGGATCGGCATCCACTGCCCGTAATCCAGTGGTGTGAAGCTGCACAGTTGAAGGATCCACCGTGAACAATGTTGTCGAAGCCAGCAAAATAACCACATTTAGAAATAGACTAGATACGTATTCAAAAGTAAAAAAAGGTTTTGATATTATTCCGCGACTAATCTCAATAACTTCCCGCGGATAAATTAGTGTTAGCAGTAATTCAATTTAATGACAAAATTTAGTATCATGCAAAAAAAAATCGCTACAGTTTTTGATCTGACATTTTTTTTCTTATCTAAACAAATAAGTTAACTAAGGGGGGGGGGCGGGGCACTCAGTAGAGCGCATACATTCACCCGAATATTTCATCTATTGGTTGCCATGGCAACAGTTTGATTCGATTTCATCCAAAATTAAATAAGTTATTCCTTATACCAAATAGACTTGGTATACCAAGTTTAGTCCAAATCTATTAGTAACTTTTCGAGAAATCCTAGTACACTAACAAACAAACAAACAAACAAACAAACAAACAGACAGACAGATCGGGGTGAAAACATATCCTCCCTCCAACTTTGTTCGCGGAGGTAATAATAGCTTAACATTACAATATTTCTTTAGTCCTTGATAATAGAGCCTTTGAACTGTATTTTATCGTTCTACAGACACTCCTACCTTTTGCAAGCCAGCCATGGAGGCAACCACGGAGCTGCACGAGAGAGGTAACAAAACATGCCTGGCTGAGCGGTCGTTGTTCATGTGGCTGTGGAGTAATGGCCAGTCGGTGCAATGCATAGCCAAGCAGACCGGCCGGAGTCCCACCACTGTGCGGCGATGGCTGCATCGGCTGCAGAAGGATAATTTGCAAGCTAAGCTGCGAGTGTTCAGGGCGAAACAACTCACTCCGCTTTTCCCGTCTCCGTTTATTAATGTATTTGATCTGTACAATGCGATAAGAATTAGCACTTCTCTGTGGGAAGGTGTGCTGAATGCACTGACTAAGATTTTAGCTTATTATAATGAGTATCAGTTTTTATTGTCAAGGCATGAGATACCTATTATAGGAACTAAAGGAAAGGGTTCCTCTAAAGGAACTCATTGCCCTAAGAGAACCCACTGCCCTAAAATAACCCATTACCTTAAATGAACCCATCGCCCGAAGAGAGAACCCATTGCCTTTAGAGAGCCCATTGCGTTAAAGGCGGCGTCACACTAGCACTTTTACGCTCTAGTTATACGATCTCCGTTGGTTTTTTCTCGGTCTGTCTAGTTAGTCCGTCTGAATCAGTCAGTCTGAGTCAGACGATCATGATCGTCTTCATATGGAAAGTTGAAGACGACTTTCATAGTCAAATCAAAATCCATAGTGATTACTTTAAAGATATTCGATATAAATCAGTAATTTTTTTGCAAATTATAATTCAATACGTTTGAAAATATTGAAAATATTCAAGTGACTATTGTACATGTAGATACATTTAAAAACCTGTTCTATAGAACAGCCAACAGTCTCTCGCATGACTCGATGGTTGTTTCTTTTTCAAGACACTCAAAATTTGTTTCTCACTCTACAAGACTTCAACTTAACCCTTTCACGCACGAAAAGTTTAATAAGTTTTTCCGTCCACTGCAACATCCGTCTAAGGGGTCCCGCGAAATGGCCAAGACTGTGCGGCGAATTATTTTTTCATGTTATCAATTTCACCGACGTGTATTTTTTTTTCCTGGCATTATTATATATCATTGGTTTTGCAAGAGATTATTCTACCTTATGAAAGAAAAAAATAACAAGAAATGCAAATAAATAGCGGAATTTACCGACTCCGAAAAAATATTGAGTAAAGAGAAATAAGAAATACTTACGTTCACCACTTCTTAGCTCGAAACTTCCTGAGTCAATGTTTATGGTTTTTTATCAATAAAGCGGTTTTTTAATGAGGTTTCCCCAACGCACCTTTATAATTTTCTTTGGGGCCTTAGGCCAACCGGGGCACGTTTTAAAAAAACGAAAAATGCGCGCACAGGCTGCCTGCTGAGTGGAAACGACACACAAACCGTTATCATTTCACATCCACCTACACGAGAGAGTTAAAATTTAGTTTATTTTATAGGTCTAGGTTGGACTTTGAGAGAAAATGTTGACGCAATTCTGATAAAATTTTATTTTGGTGAATTTTAACTGTTTTTTTGCGCAATTCGCGCAAAAGCTCAGATTGCAGACGGGCCCGTTTTGACCGATCGCGCACCGTGCGTGAAAGGGTTAAGTTATCGAAATGCTGTGGACTCGTAGTCAAAAGAATTCTCGTTGAATGCATACGAGGCCACCCCTGTCTCTGGGACCAATATCAGACTTGTACACCAAGAAAGGCCCCTTGAAGCGAAACCGGGCCTATGTTGCTGTGAGGAATATTTTTTGGGCAATTCCAGAAAAATAGCCAATATTAAAAAAGGTAAATTTATTTATTACTTGTAGGGTAAAATTTTTTCTTTACTTGTAGGGTGAAAATTTTTTAAAGGGTATAGCAGGGGAAAATGCTATTATAAATAAGAATTTTTTTGTAAAAAAAATGCAGTTTCAAACCAAAATTCCCAGACCAATACTCACCTACATAACTGGGTGGTCTGTTGGTGAACCACCCCCCTTAAAAAAGGTTTGGAGGGTTAGGGGTTACCCAAAAGTAATCATTGGCCAGGGAGGGTTTTTGAAACAGGGGGCAAGGGGCGGATTTATGGTTTTTGGGGGGCCTGGGGGTTTTGGGGAAACGGGCGGGGGGTTTTTTGATGTATAAATCAAATTTTACCTTATTTTTTTTTTGGTTTAACCTTCCAGCCTTAGAAAATCTAAAACGATTATAAAGTTTTAGGAAGATCCCCTTAACCCCCCTTTAATTCCCCCGCCCGGGCCCCCAAAATAAAATATAAAATAAAAAAACCCCCTAACAATCTTAGGCGGGAAAGGACTACAATTTTTACCAGGATAGGTTTTTGGCTATATTTAGGTTCGGATAGTAATTTTTTTTTTTGAGTTTATAATCTTTTCTCCACTTTATTATTTACGTTTTAGAGGTATCTGAGGGGTTTTTGTGAATGTGTTTGTGAAAATATATTTTTAAATTACAATTTTGACATGGTTTCAAATTTTTGGAAAGAAAATTAAGAAAAAAAACCAAATAAATGGGGGAAAAGACTAGAATTTTTTCCAAAAATAATACTTATTTGCAAAATATTAATAGCTGGTTTTGGTTCGTTTAGGTCTGATTAGGTTAGAATTGACGGGGTTTTTGAAAGTAGGAAAAAAGCCTTTTTTGGGTCCCTGACAGGCTATTCCAGCTATAGGAAGAAAAAGATGCCACCCAGGGCAAACCCTGGGTATACAGGCAAAAAATACCAAATTTGGAGATACCAGGCACCATAGAAGAACTGAAAGAAAAAGAAAATATCTGGCAAACCCCCGTGGCCAACCCGAAACCCGAGGCCGGCTGCCCGCCAGCCGGCTCGGAGCCATCTAACCCCTCCCAATAATCATCCCCGGGGAGAGGGGCTGAAAACTTGGCGGGGAAGGAAGGGTGGGGAGGCCGAAGGCCGTGCATAGCCTGTCAGGGACCCAAAAAAAAAGGCTTTTTATACTTTTAAAGCCGTCATTTTTAGGTCCCCTTAGAGCTAGTGCACTAAGCTACCTCCCACTTTGGAGACCGGGCAAGAAGCCCCCCCCCCGCGGGGAGGCAAAAGGCAACTGCACGAACAAAACGAACCATAGTATACTCACCCGAATCAAGCGGGATTGGGAAGGGGGCCCCCAAATGGGGAGGGGCCCGGGCCCGGGGGGAAAAAAAACCCAAGAACTCCCACTTTGCNTAGGGGGGGCCCAGAGCAGGACGGCTGAATCGTCGGACTCCGGTCCCACGTGCGAGGCAGGAGACAGAAATGGGAGCGCCCCCACCAACCCGACCCACACCTCCCGAAGGGTCTGGGCAAGTGGCAGAGGGGGGGGCTCGGCGGGAACCCTCAGCCCATGAATCACCACGCTCCCTCTACCTTCCTGGCAAGGAAGGCAAAGAGGGCAGGGAATGGAGGAGGTCAAAGGGAAAGCCGCCAAACGCCGCGACAGCACTCCGGGCGTCGCCCTCCACCAACACTGACCCATACCCCCACCCGAAGGGGGGGCAGAGGGGCGTGAAGGGGGGACAGGGTAGGAGGGCTGAATCGTCGCCAGGAGTCCCCAACGCCCCGTTCCGACCCTTGGGAGGGGCACGGGCGGGGTAGGGGAAGAGGAAAACGCCCCGGGCACCAGCACGAGCGAGGGAATCCACCCGCCTTCCGCTGGTTCCACAGGGGCAAGCCAGGAATCGCCCGACGCCCGTCCCTTTTCCTTGGGAGGGTCCGGGCGGGGGTGGGGGGGGTGCGACGCCACGGGCATCCGCACGGGGCGACGAATCCTTTCCGCCGCCCGCTCGGTCCACATGAAAAAGCCAGGAAAACGCCCGCCCGCCCCGTCCCACCCCTTGGGAGGGTCGGGCGGGGGTTGGGGGGGCTGTGCGACACTTGCGGACACCCGGGAAACCAGCACGAGCGACAAACCCACCCGCCGGCCCGCTGGGTCCACATGGCAAGCCAGGAAAGGGCCCCCAACGCCCAGACTCGGCCCTTGAGAGGGTCCGGGGGGGGTTTGGGGAGTGGTGAGCAACGCCTGCGACGCCCCGGGCACCAGCACGAGTGACGAATCCATCCGCCTCCCGCTGGTTCCACGTGGCAGGCCAGGAAACGCCGACTCTCGACCCGGCCCTTGGGAGGGTCAGGGCGGGGGTGGGGAGTGGCTGAGCGACGTCTGCGACGCCCCGGCACCAGCACTAGCGACGAATCCATTTCCGAACGGGAAAAGCCACACGCAGGAAACACGTGGCCCAAAACTCCTGATTAGCTTGAAGAGGACACACACCTCCGCCCCCAAAAAAAAAGGGGGTGCAGAAAGAGAGCGCCGCCCCAGCGGGGCCCCCTCGGAATGGAACCCGGGGCCAAAACATATAGGAGCACATATACATCTATGTCAAACAATATAACAAATAGCTATAACCAATATAAACTATATGCCACAAAGAAGGATGGGCGGGGCGGGCAAGAGTTTCACGTGGCAACCAGAAGGCCCCGAAAGCCCCGCCCGAGACACAGGCGTAGGTGTAGGTGTAGTCCCGGCCGCCAAAAATCACCACGGACGTCCCATTCGCCACCCCCAAAGGCCAAAGGCCAAAAGGGCAGAGACAAGACACCGGCTGGAAAAAGGGGCACCCTGAAGTCCCACAAAATGGGAAAAGAAGAGGGAAGGCACGTCGCCCCTGCCTCCCCGATAAACCAATGGATTATGGGGCAACAATGAACGGGATTTAAAACAATAAACCCCACACTCGACATCTAAAACACAAGAAAGCAAGCAGTTGCTCAATATATCACAGACCCGAGAGGGTCAACAACCACGTGTAGCAGGAGGAAGGCAGGTAGGTGTTGACGAAACGATGGGCAAAAACAGTATTGAATGTTGGCATCTGCCGGGGGTGGCTGGTTCCGGCGCGTGACTGCCAGACGTGTTCTTCTTAGTAGTTAGTTATTTTCTGCAATGTTGCAGCTTTCTAGTGCAGTCTGGTATTCACCAGATGTGGGATAAGGTTGCCCGGATTACCCAGGGATTACCCTGTGTGGCGAAAGATCCTATCTGTTAGCTAGTGCCCTAGCTATAAGGGGACCTAAAAATTGCCTATTACATTTCTTTCTACTCGTTCATTTCTATTTATGGATATGTACAAAATATATTCTCATATATACTGTAATGAACAACAAAACACGTAGAAGTAGTACATGTGTTGACAATTTACCAGTAACGTGAAGTTTCCCAGAGAATTGGGTGGGAATTGGGTGTTTGTGAATAAGGACTCAGTTGATTCAAATCTACCTTTAAAAAAGATACACCTTAGGATTTTCTTTTGGGCAATTTGTGAGTGTGTCAGTGTGTGTTTGTGTGTGTGTACGTATGTGTGCGTGTTTCTGTGTGTTGTGTGTGTGTGTGTGTGTGTGTGTGTGTCTGTTTGTCTGTGTGTGTGTGTGTGTGTTATTCACCCATGGTCTTGTCCATGCGAGTCGAACTCCCGATCGCCAGTTTCACCATCCCGGTGCGAGCTTGGAGCTTATTATTACCGATCTTAGGGTAATGCTGGGACCTCACACACCACACACACCCCATCCCTTGCTCAAGGGAAACAGTAACCGCCGAATATGTTAGTGAAAAATCCCCGGGAGCAGTGAGGATTCGAACCAGGTACCACAGAATGGCAGGCCAGCACTCTATCCACTTGGACCTCGTGGATGTGTGTGTATGTGTCTGTCTGTGTGTGTGTCTGTATGTTTATGTGTATGTGTGTGTGTGTGTGTGTGTGTGTGTTGTGTGTGTGTGTGTGTGTGTATGTGTGCGTGTGTAAGTAAGTATGTCAGTAGGTAGTGTGTAAGTAAGTATGTGTGTGTGTATAACAAAAAATAATATAATGGTGGACGTTAGACGACTCTTCGACAAACAAAATCATAATATAATGGTTGTTCAGTGGTACAGGCATTGTAGGTGACTACCAACTATACATATGAATAACCCAAAAAAAACATAGCTACGCATACACAGAATATTGACAGTTTAATACAAGTATACAAAGTATGACATATATACACTTTACCCCTTCCCACCCAGATCTTTCCTTTGCTATATAAAATCGTCTGTAGTTAGCCATAAAACTACGAAAATAACTGAACATACCAAATTAGTTAGTCGACAAGGATACTAAACAGGTCATAGCTATAATATATTTTTTATGTTCATTAAAAATCGTCTAATGGTACCCAAATTACAATGGAAATTACTTTTCTGGGTCTCAAAGGGTTAATAAAGATACATTTATGATCGTTTTGATCATATTCTCGCATTCTCTAACATCATGTATTTTGGCAAAAAAATAAATAGGTCTTTATTTCTTTTTGAATTTTGGTAAATTACTAGCATCCATCTGACTTTTCATATCAATAGTAAGATAAATCCATAACTGAGGACCTTCACACAATACAATGTTGTTTTAGAGGGATGCGTGGGAAACTGTGTGGGACTTCAGCAGATGACTGTGGATCCGTGTCAGCAATAGATGGACAAGCACCTTGCCTGGCACGCTGAGCAGTGTAATACCGCGGTAATTGTTGCAGTTCTGACGGTTCCCTTTCCCTTTCCAGATAGGACTACCAGACCCCTTTTCCAGTCAGGAGGAAAGGTACCTGATTGCCTCCCGGCAGTCAGGACAGCATGCAACCCGCGAATCATGGCCTCACCCCCAGCTTTGAGAGCTCCGCACTGATATTACAGACACCAGCTGCTTTTCCACCCCTCAACTTTGCTACAGCCTTTCTGACTTCGCCAAGAGAGGGTGCGGTTTCGTCAATGGGAGGATCGGCATCCACTGCCCGTAATCCAGTGGTGTGAAGCTGCACAGTTGAAGGATCCACCGTGAACAATGTTGTCGAAGCCAGCAAAATAACCACATTTAGAAATAGACTAGATACGTATTCAAAAGTAAAAAAAAGGTTTTTGATATTATTCCGCGACTAATCTCAATAACTTCCCGCGGATAAATTAGTGTTAGCAGTAATTCAATTTAATGACAAAATTTAGTATCATGCAAAAAAAAATCGCTACAGTTTTTGATCTGACATTTTTTTCTTATCTAAACAAATAAGTTAACTAAGGGGGGGGGGGGGGGCGGGGCACTCAGTAGAGCGCATACATTCACCCGAATATTTCATCAATTGGTTGCCATGGCAACAGTTTGATTCGATTTCATCCAAAATTAAATAAGTTATTCCTTATACCAAATAGACTTGGTATCCAAGTTTAGTCCAAATCTATTAGTAACTTTTCGAGAAATCCTGTACACTACACAAACAAACAAACAAACAAACAAACAACAGACAGACAGATCGGGGTGAAAACACTATCCTCCCTCCAACTTTGTTCGCGGAGGTAATAATAACTTAAACATTACAATATTTCTTTAGTCCTTGATAATAGAGCCTTTGAACTGTATTTTATCGTTCTACAGACACTCCTACCTTTTGCAAGCCAGCCATGGAGGCAACACGGAGCTGCACGAGAGAGGTAACAAAACATGCCTGGCTGAGCGGTCGTTGTTCATGTGGCTGTGGAGTAATGGCCAGTCGGTGCAATGCATAGCCAAGCAGACCGGCCGGAGTCCCACCACTGTGCGGCGATGGCTGCATCGGCTGCAGAAGGATACTTTGCAAGCTAAGCTGCGAGTGTTCAGGGCGAAACAACTCACTCCGCTTTTCCGTCTCCGTTTATTAATGTATTTGATCTGTACAATGCGATAAGAATTAGCACTTCTCTGTGGGAAGGTGTGCTGAATGCACTGACTAAGATTTTAGCTTATTATAATGAGTATCAGTTTTTATTGTCAAGGCATGAGATACCTATTATAGGAACTAAGGAAAGGGTTCCTCTAAAGGAACTCATTGCCTAAGAGAACCCACTGCCCTAAAATAACCCATTACCTTAAATGAACCCATCGCCCGAAGAGAGAACCCATTGCCTTTAGAGAGCCCATTGCGTTAAAAGCGGCGCGTCACACTAGCACTTTTACGCTCTAGTTATACGATCTCCGTTGGTTTTTTCTCGGTCTGTCTAGTTAGTCCGTCTGAATCAGTCAGTCTGAGTCAGCGATCATGATCGTCTTCATATGGAAGTTGAAGACGACTTTCATAGTCAAATCAAAATCCATAGTGATTACTTTAAAGATATTCGATATAAATCAGTAATTTTTTTGCAAATTATAATTCAATACGTTTGAAAATATTGAAAATATTCAAGTGACTATTGTACATGTAGATACATTTAAAAACCTGTTCTATAGAACAGCCAACAGTCTCTCGCATGACTCGATGGTTGTTTCTTTTTCAAGACACTCAAAATTTGTTTCTCACTCTACAAGACTTCAACTTAACCTTTCACGCACGAAAAGTTTAATAAGTTTTTTCCGTCCACTGCAACATCCGTCTAAGGGGTCCGCGAAATGGCCAAGACTGTGCGGCGAATTATTTTTTTATGTTATCAATTTCACCGGACGCGTATTTTTTTTTCCTGGCATTATTATATATCATTGGTTTTGCAAGAGATTATTCTACCTTATGAAAGAAAAATAACAAGAAATGCAAATAAATAGCGGAATTTACCGACTCCGAAAAAATATTGAGTAAAGAGAAATAAGAAATACTTACGTTCACCACTTCTTAGCTCGAAACTTCCTGAGTCAACTGTTTATGGTTTATATGCCAATAAAAGCGGATTTTTATGAGGATTCCAACGCTACCATTATAATTTTCATATGGCCATTATGGCCAGCTCGGGGCACGTTTTAAAAGGACGACAAATCGCGCGCACAGGCTGCCTGCTGAGTGGAAACTGACACACAAACCGTTATCATTTCACATCCATCTACACGAGAGAGTTGACAATTAGTTTATTTTATAGGTCTAGGTTGGATCTTTGACGCAGAAAATGTTGACGCAATTCTGATAAATACTTTATTTTTGGTGAATCTTTAACTGTTTTTTGACGCAATTCGCGTCAAAAGCTCAGATTGCAGACGGGCCCGTTTTGACGCGATCGCGTCACCGTGCGTGAAAGGGTTAAGATTATCGAAATGCTGTGGACTCGTAGCTCAGAAGAATTTCTCGTTGAATGCATACGAGGCCACCCGTGTCTCTGGGACCACATATCAGACTTGTACACCAAGAAGGCCTTGAAGCGAGCGGCCTATGTTGCTGTGAGGAATATTTTCGTGGACAACTTCCCAGAACTAGCCACTATTACAACAGGTAAATTTATTCATTACATTGTAGGGTAAATTTATTCATTACATTGTAGGGTGAAACATATATAAGGGTATAGCAGGCAGTGCTATTATAAATAAGAATTTTGAGTAAATATGCAGTTTCAACCAATACTTCCTATTGACCAATACTCACCTCACATAACTGGGTGGTCTGTGTGGTGAACCACCCCCCTTAAATAAGGTTAGGAGGGTTAGGGGTTACCAATAGTAATCATTGGCCAGGTTAGGTATGTTAACTAGCAGGGGGCAAGGGCGGATTTATGGTGTGCGGGGCCCGCGGCCGGTGGGAATGCGGGCGGGGCCATGAATGAAATGTGAGGTTAAATACCAGAGTCCTTTCCAGCCCTTATTAGTGTTTTTTGGTCTCCAGACCTTCACAGATCCCTTCAGATACCTCTAAAACGTAATTATAAAGTGTAGGAGAGATGCCCCCTTCAACCACCCCTCCCCTCTACATTACCCCCGCCCTGGACCCCCAAAATAAAATTACTAACCTAACCAATAACCTCCTAACGAGATCTTAGGGCGGGAAAGGACTACAATTTTACCAGGATAGGTTAGGCTATATTGAGGTTCGGATAGTAATTTTTTTTTGAGTTTATAATCTCTCTTCCACTTTATTATTACGTGTTAGAGGTATCTGAGGGGTTTGTGAATGTGTTTGTGAATATATATTTTACAATTACAATTATGACATGGTTTTACACTAATTTTTTGGATAAGAATATATTAATAAACACCAAATAAATGGGGGAAATGACTAGAATTTTACCAAAAATAATACTTATTTGCAAGTATTAATAGCTAGGTTAGGTTACGTTTAGGTCTGATTAGGTTAGAATTGACGGCTTTGAAGTATGAAAAGCCTATTTTTGGGTCCCTGACAGAGCTAGTGCACTAAGCTATAGGATAGAAAAGATCGCCACCCAGGGCAAACCCTGGGTATACAGGCAACCAATACCAACATCTGGTTAGATAACCAGGCTACACATAGAAGAACTGAAAAAAAAAAAAAAG
>JACEEZ010003474.1:16947-72623 GCA_016584305.1 Chionoecetes opilio | reverse complement strand
GGGTTTGTTTACATACCTGGGAGCAGGGGGCAGTGAAGGCATGCTCACCTACTACACCAAGACCTAGTAGCAAGACTGGACAGGCTGCTAAGGGCTCCTGCTCGCCCACAACAAAAGTTCTGGGGGCTAAAGAACATCTTAATGCCCCAGCTGTTTTACCCATTGGTGAATATGGCAGCAACGCAGAGCCAACTGCGACGCGCTGACAAGGCCGTCAGACGGGCCGTCAGATCCTGCCTCCACTTGCCGAAGGATACGCCCAATGCGTACCTTCACTCCATGGCAGTGGACGGCGGGTTAGGCGTGCCCGGCCTAGAAACGAGGATTCCTAGGCTAAGGCAAGACCTCTTAGCCAGGATGAAGTCCTCGGATGACCCTGCAGTGCGGCTGGCCATATATACTAATGGACAAGCAGCTGCTGATATTCATACCACCACACCATCAGACAGACGCAGGGACGAGAGGAGTAAGTGGAGCCGGATGCTCTACGAGGCTGTAGACGGTAGAGGACTCAGAGGCGCCCACCAAACCCCTGAGTCCTCACGGTGGGTGGACGAGTGTACACTCCTGCTAAAGGGCGGGGACTTCGTGAAGGGGGTTAAGCTCCGGGGCAACCTCCTTCATACGAAGACCAGAGCCGCCAGGGGGAGGGGGACGGATGATTACATGTGTGACCTCTGCCACACCCGTCCCGAGTCTCTGGGACACATAATGCAAAGGTGTTATGCGGTCTCAGAGGCTCGTACAAACCGTCATGACAGAACAACGGATTATGCCCTTCACAGGCTGGACGCGGCTGGCTTCCACACGCTCAAAGAGCAGGTCATACCGACCCGTGGGGGCAACCGCGTCCCTGACATCATAGCCTGGAAGGAAGGTGTGGGCTCGTGGGTGCTTGACGCTCAAGTGGTAGCAGATGCAGCTGCAGGGGACTTGAGCGCAGCACACCAGCGCAAAGCTGATTACTACTCGCAGAACGAGGATGTAGTCAGCTGGGTCCACACACATACAGGATTCCCCCCTAAGTTCTCCACGATCACCTTGAACTGGAGGGGAATCATAGCGCTCCCGACCAAGAACACGTGGCTGCAACTTGGACTTCTTAAGTCCGACTTAACAGTCTTGGTAGCCCGTGTTCTGGAAGGGAGCATTAGGGTGTACTCTGTATTCCGCCGGACCTCGGGAGGTCCTCGCCACCACGCGGGATGATATGGGGCTCGCAGTCCCCGCTCTTAGGGCGAGCTGGGTGAGGGGAAAATTTTATTAACAGGAGGCATTACATTAATGCCCTCTATAAGTAATGCTAAGTTTAAATAAGTGCAGAAGTTGGCACTAATTACTAATTAATTTATTATCTTGCCTTAAGAGCAACTTTGCTCAGAAAGAAAAAAAAAAAAAAAAAAAAAAAAAAAAAAAAAAAAAAAAAAGCACAAATGCATCGTCATCTAATTCAGTCGAACGTGCCTGAATGGAGTAAACGAGATTCCCATGTCCTATCTACTATCTAGCGATACCCACAGTCAGGCGGAACGGGCCTGAGGGGTTTATCAGCGGGGAAAAGAAGACCCTGTTGAGCTTGACTCTAGTCTGATTGTAGAGAGACATCAGAGTGTAGCATAAGTGGGAGGTCTGTACTCACGGTCACTTGTGGACGTTGCGGACGACAATGAAAATACCACTACTCTGATCGTTTCTCTACTTACTGGTTGAGACGGTAAACGGAGATTACCCACGTGGATTGTCTCTGTTTCTAGACTCAAGCGGGAAGGGAGGGCGCGTGGGGTTTCGGCCCCCGCGTTAGCCTGACCGGGCGTTCGCGCCGACCGCGAATCCGCTCCGAGGAACATTCATCAGGTGGGGAGTTTGACTGGGCGGACATCTCGTCAAACGATTAACGCAGGTGTCCTAAGGCCAGTCAGCCGTGGACAGAAGAAACTCGCGTAGAGCAAAAGGGCAAAATGCTGGCTTGATCCTGATTTTCAGTACGAATACGGACTGCGCAAGCAGGGCCTATCGATCCTTTTTGACTTATGAGTTTTAATCAGAGGTCCTGTCAGAAAAGTTACCACAGGGATAACTGGATTGTGGCGGCCAAGCGTCATAGCGACGTCGCTTTTATTTCTGCGATGTCGGCTCTCCATATCATGTGAAGCAGAATTCACCAAGCGTTGGATTGTTTCATTTCATCCACACCCACGGGCGAGCGAAGATGAGCTGGAGCTTAGACCGTGCATGTTTTGACCGACTTACGCTTTTTTTTTGCGACTTTGGCGTTTGGTGCTAGGACTTAGACCGTGACGAGTTCCAGCCCTTGAGACCACCTACGTTGGGGATAAAAACGGGGTAAAATCCAGTGGACCAAGGAATCAGGTTTTTAGGCGAAACTGGGCGATTTGGTATGAGAAGTGAGCTGTCCTGAGTCTGGCGGACTTAGTGTAGGGTCTGAAGGAATATTGAGGCCACACATCCGCCGATAGAGTTTTTTGCGCTCTAACTTTTGTCGTCAGTGAAATTTTCGAATCTGTGAGCTTAAGTGGCATTTCTGTGAGTTAGAAGTGATTATAGTGGTTTTTCAGGTGCAGCTGCGTGGCAATCTGGCTTTTTTTTTTTTTTTATTTGTTTTTTGGGTGTTGCAATTAGTGTAGGTCTGCAATGAAATTCTGAGAAAACCACACTTCCGATAGAGCTTGGGCCCTCTACAACTTCTGTCTTCAGTTGAAATTTTGAATCTCGACCGAGGGCCTTTCTGTACGAAAAATCCTCTGAGCCTGCCCCGCCCCGCCCACCGCATAACTTTATGACCCTGGTTTATAGATCTTCGGGACCGTGCTGCGCACGTCGCAGATCTTAAACAAGGCAGGTTTATAGCTTTTCTGACCCTTGTTAAGATCTGCGACGTGCTGCGCACGTCGCAGATCTTAAACAAGGGATGTTATAGCTTTTCTGACCCTGGTTTTAAGATTCTGCGACCGTGCGCAAGCACGTCGCCAGATCTTAAATACATGAGGCAGGTTATATATTTTCTGCACCCTGAGTTTAAGATCTGCGACGTGCGCAGCAGAACGTCGCAGATTTAAACAAGTAGGTTATAACCTGTTATGACCCTGGTTAAGATCTGCGACCGTGATGGTTCGGTTAGTAGGTTAAGGTTATCGCGTGGGTCAAGCCCCCCGCTAGGTTAGGTTAATTTTGGGTTAGGCAGATTTATCTAGATACGGAACTTACCCTAGATTAGGGAATTTTAACCCCCTAAACAACTCTTAAGAAATGACGTCTTTCCGACGCATCATTTGTTCCCCGCCCGAGAACCCCGCATTCCCACAGGTGCCCATAACTTGTTTGGGGAAGTGGGCGAGTATGGGCAAACACTAGAATTTTACCAAACTTATATACATATTGTAGAAATGATATGAGGTTGTCTATAGGACAATACTCATACAGACACAACTCCCTTCCAGAGGCCCCCCAACCATATAGGGAGGAGGTTTGGTTAGGGTATTATTGATTAGGGTAGGTTATATTTGGTTAGGTTAGGTTAGTCTGGTAAGTTAGGTTAGATTTGGTTAGATTTAGTTAGGTTAGGTTAGTTTTATCGGTGGTCAAGCCCCCCGCATGAGGTTATGTAATTTTGGGTACGTAAATTTCTATAGATAAGGAATCCTACTTAGACACAATCTTAAATTAAATTAAGTGTCTCCGACGCTATTCTGTCTCCCCACCCAAAAACCCCGCATTCCCACAGGTTGCCCAAAACAGCTTGGGTGTTAGTGGGAGAGTCATGGGCAAAACACTAAGAATTTACCGGAAAAACTAGTCAGTGTCTCAGGAGAAAATGATCCGCGCAGTCCTAGTCTATTTTTACCCAGAGCACTAATTTTAGGCAAGGAAAAAACGGTATTATTTAGTTTATTTTTTTTTTTTTATTGCCCATAATCCCCTCTCCCACAAAACAAGCTTGGGACCTGGGGGAGAATGGGGATATTGGCTGTGTTACAAAATATGCGTCGCACACCACATAGTTTGTTGAGTTAGGGGTGTTGAACAAAAATCTCTTGTTTAGGAAAATTCATTGGATGTCCTTCTGACTCCCGAGACGTGTAAGACTGACGATTCCTTAACCGAAATGATGGACCGAAGTGTCGAGAACTCCCCCCAACCCCCGCTAGGAGGTTAGGTTAGTTTATCTTTGGTTTAGGTCTAGGGTAGGTTATATTGGTTAGGTTAGGTTAGATCTGGTTAGGTTTAGGTTAGATTTGGTGAGATTTAGGTCAGATTACGGTTAGTTTATCAGGTGGCGGGGTAGGCCATGACGTCCAAGCCCTCCCGCATAGGTATAGGTTAATTTTGGTAGGCAACATGTTCTCTAGATATAAGGAAATTACTTAGATCTAGGGAGTTTGTATCCTCTACACCAATTCTTATCAATACGTGTCTCCGGATCGCATTATTTGCTCCCCACCCGCAACCCCTTCATTCCCACAGGTTGCCCAAACTTGCTTGGGGGTAGGGAGAGTATTGGGCAAACACTAGAAATTAGCTGGAAAAACTAGTCAGTGTCATCAGAAAATGGGATTCGCGCAAAGTCCCTCGTCCATTTTGTACCAAAACACTAATTTTAGGCAAGGAAAATCTAGTCAAATGTTTCAGAAAATGACCGGCGCATTCCTCGTCATTTTTATCAAAGCACTAATATTACCCCAAGGAAAAAACTAGTCAGTGTCTCAGAAATGACGGCGCAAGTCTCTCGTCCATTTGAACCAAAACAGCACTAATTGTAGGGCAAGAAAATTAGTCACTGTTTCAGAAAAGAACCGTCGCAGTCCTGTAGTTTCCTTTTTACCGGTATCTTTCCCTTAATATCCTACTACTAACCATTTACTTCGGCAGAGAAGTTTTCCCAGATTGTGTCAGGGACGAGAATTTCGGGTAGACGAGAGTACCAGGGGGGGACCGTTCTCATATCCCTGAATGATACGATTAGGTCACTCAGAATGTTGCCTCTTAACGCCCGGAAATATATGATTATAATCCATAGGTCCACCATGATGTCTGCCCCTTTTGTCACGGAATTATAGGTTAATCAGGTAGGGTGCCCTTTTATTGCCCTAGAAATACTACTTAAAAGTCAATCAGGAGTTCTGCGCCTTAAAATGATTGCATCCAAATGTTTATTTCTGGTCGATCTGTACTGTCAATGTGTTAAAGCCTTAGTGGCGGTCCAAGGTGCCATTGATTCGGGCCGCCAGATTGAAAAAGGCCAGCTATAGTAGCATGCATCCCATGCCAGACAGGGCAGTTTCGCGGTCGTTCTTCTGAGGACATCGATATTTTTTCTTGGCCCTACAATAGCGGCTTGTTCTAAAGGCGAGAATTTTTCCTTTTTTTGCGCACAAAAAAAAAAAAAAAAAAAAAAGGTTATACCTTTGTGGTTTTAAGGTTAGGTTAAAGTTTCATTAAAACCTTTAAGGTTAGGTTAGGTTCATTGATGAACCTAATAAGTTAGGTTAGGTTTCATTAAAACCTATACAGGTGAGGTTAGGTTCATTAAAACCTATAAGGTTAGGTCTTAAGTTTAATTTTTGTCATAATTGTTTTTTTTGCGCAAAATTAAAAACTATCTCCGTTAGAACCAAGACCTATTGTTAGGCCAAGAAAAATAGTCGGTGTCTATGGAAAACGACCGCGAAACTCTCGTCCAGTTATGCATTAATATCAGGCGGCGGATTCAACTGGCGGCCCGAATTCAAACTGTATCCACTCTAGTGTAGGGAAGCACACTCGGTTCACACAACGAGAAGTAACCCGGGTTCGATCCCCAGGCTGGAGCGGAAACAGTTGGGCTGTTTCCTTTAAAAAACCCGAGCCCACTGTCCACCCAGAGCAGTGAATGCGGTACAGGGTAGTTTATGCCGGAGGTTTGTAACCGCCTCCAGGGGTGCTGGCTTCGGCTAACACTAAAGCACTAGCAAGACAGCATAGGGGTAGTCTGCAACAGATCTGTCTGCGTTACAGCAGATATCCATCTCAGCGCGTAGTCAATAACTGACGAAATACTTACAAACATCATCATCAAACCCTTCCTTTTCGCTTTTAAACATGATACATCGATTTGTTGTGTCAAGGCCAGCTGATTAATCAGCTGATTAATGTTTGTATAAACATTATTTATCTCGTACTACTATTTGTGATTGGCTGATTGGATCTGAATAGATAATATAAACACGGCTGTGATTCGCTATTAGCGGAGTGTCAGGGGACGTCAAGGTATTTCGCAGCCAATCAGCTGTCTCTGTGGAGATACCCGAGCTACTCCTACCTTGCACCCGGCGTAAGTCCATGTAGTGGATTATTCAAACAGCCTCGGCGCAAGAGGGGGCGATGGGTTGACACCGGCAGTAGCATTTTACGCCATTACTTACAACGTTGACCTTACGTTTTTTTGCTGGATCGGCCCCTGGTGAAAGTAAATCTTTTAGAAAGGAAAGACACCGATATTGAAACCGGCCACTGAGAAAATAGCCGTTATGCAAAAAGAAGGCCCGTTATAGCGACCATGAAATAGACGGTTGGCACAAGTGTCTGTTATTGATGACCCAGTGAAATCCTTTCTCGCTGGATATAAAGAATATTTACAAACTTTTGAGGAAATTAGGATCAAGTAGCATTGACAAGAGCGTGAAGAGGTAGGGCTGCACTCCTGCTAACATGGGCATCGGGAGCAGACCCTTAGAATGTCTAAGATACCCAAATTCACGTAAATTGATTGTTTCAATACGGCAGGAAGCCGGATGGCTATTTTTCTCAGCAAAAATGGTGTTTTCGGCCTCATCTACCCAATGAAAAGGAAATTGTAATGGCATGCAATAAGACTAATATCATGGATGGAAAAGACTACTGGAGATTTTAAAATGCTGATGAATGAAAAAAGTAGACAGGTGCGAATACTTCTCGAAGGACAGTACCCGCTCCGCTATCATAAGGCTGAGAAGCAAGGAGCGATAACAAGAGATAGTTAAAAAAAAAACAGGAAATTAGTCTCGTCTTGAGGACATTCACGCGACAGATAGTGTCAGATTACGGCCACCGGGGCCATGGATACTGCTGTGCCTGCCTCAGGACGAGGAATCACGGCCACCACCACGGGGACGGATTTCACTCGGATGCGTGACGTCCTAATTCTGTTTTTCTTTTAGTCACCTCATACGGCGGATGATGGAATTTTCAGAATTCGTCTCATTGAAATTCAAAGTGAGGAAGGGCCGCACAGCGTCCAAATGAAGCGGAGCCTACAAATATACGGTGCAAATAGCGCGCCATAGACGGCGGAAAAAGGGCCAGGCACACTGGTGGTGGATGACGCCGATGCAGGAACCAGGCTCTGACAGCTTACATTAATTCTACAGGCCCACTCGTAGCCCACATTGTGCTGAATCAGAGTGCTGATGTGTCCCAAGCCATGGTGACAAAACAACGCATGTTGCACGCAGATGTCCTTCTCGGCTTGAGGAAAAGCCACTTACGGCGAACAGTCGAGAAATCTGGTTCGAGAAAAAAAATAACATCACGGATATAACGAAGAACACAAATCCACCAAAATTATGGGAAACATCTTCAGACCCGCCTGGCGCACCAAGTTGTGAACAATGCAACCATTATGTGGCCACAGCAAGAAAGATAGTACGAGTAATAAGAGAAGCTCGTCCCAGCCATATATTAGTTGAAAAACTTGGCTTCAATGAGGGAAGAGTCTCATGACAAACTAGAGGAAAAAAACTGTGGAAACCTGTAGAAAGGAGAACTTCACTTTCGCGAAGTGACTGAAGGACCACGGTGGACGAGCCCCGGCAATTTGAGTGGAAGAAAGTGTCGGGAGAGCAATAACACCGAGGCTAAGTCGCGTAAGTTGACAGTTGTTATATAGTTTTATTTATAATAAACTTAATACTTAACTGATAATGAATTTCAAATAATTTTTTGCTTTACAGTAACGGGACACAGCAAAGCCTGGCCAATTCGGCCACGGATTTGGATTCTATAAGCATTGTGTCGAGGCAATGAACCGTCGGTAGATGAGGGTGCCACATAGCTTTTTGATTGCCTTGGACCAACATAAGCCAAACACGGCTCCCTACTCTTCGGCACTCTTTAACTACCTAAACCTGGCTTTTAAAATATTTTATCTTTTCAGGTATAAAAGTATAATTCACAAGCTTGTGGATACTAAAACAGGATAAAATGGAAGGAAGGGACAGAGCGGAAGCGGACTATCAGAGTCTAATACGGACGATTCGGGTCATGCAGATGTGACTTTGATATAAACAAAAACTACTACCGCAATTTAAAGCGTAAAGGTGACACTTGTTCATCTGGAGAGGAACCAATTATTGCAAAAAGTCGTTATTGCAAAAAGGTTTACAAGAATGGACTTAATGTATAGTAAATATAATTCTTTCCACACCTATGCAAGTCCATTTTATATATTTTGTATTAATATATTTTTTTGGTTTAACATAGATTGGGGTGAGCCGTCCATTTATTACACTATGGAATGTATTCACAGATCTTCTCCTCAATCTCATGGGTTCATGATGGAAGGATTCGGAAGCGGAACGACATTATGATGGTGCAGATGAAGATGAGCACTTGACCCAGACGAGGATAGAGCGAACTGGCTTCTTCCCTAATAAGCTGTGTCCACGCACAAAAAATTAATGGAACGAGGCCAATTATCAACCGGGAGCTCTAAAAACCCATTATTGCTGAGGCGTTCAAAGATCTCACCCAGGCCTCCAAACTCCCAGGGACTCAAGGATCCGAGTTTCAACAATAGGAGGGAGTCTCTAGAAACTGAGAATGACAAGAGAGCTTGATATGAAGAAGAGCTGTGCCTCTCACGGGCGGCCAACGATGTTTTGGAACTCTTTATATAAATTGGAGCAGGAAGAAGTTAACAAGGGCGAGGTGCTGGCAGAAACTCTTAAAACACCAGCAGCAAAACTTTCCACACTGTGGGAATGTCTAACTGACATAGCGATAAGATAACATGGATAACTTGATCCATATGGACACCTTTGCATAAGTAACAAATATCAAGGTTCTGAACTATAACAAAGAAGCCACCACGCAAGGACACCCGAACTTGGTGGACTCGAACCGCCTGAACCTGAATGCTGCAGGACTACTGCAAACTCTAGCCAAGTAAACTCTACCAAACCGCGCCACCATGGCGCGGTACTGCATCCTAGCAGGTGAACACCGAGCGAGCCGGCCTCCCAACCACGACGGCTCCGGGAAAAAGGACTGAAGATTTGGTAGCGCGGCTGTTCCGCTAGACCTGCAGTGGTGCGCAACCAGGGATGGAAACTTTTTGAAGCCCGCATTGTCGTACCGGGTCACCAGAAATTATCGTATTTGCAGATAGATTTATCGTAGACCTTAGATAATAATATTATAGGTACTGTAAATGACTTTTTTACCTTCATTGAATTCAGCGTTCCACATGTAAAAAAAATATTACCACTTTTCACCAAAATAAATAAATATCAAATCTTGACAACATTTCACACATCATAAATTATTTTTTTAACGACAATAATAACTAACAATAAAATAAAATATAAATAATTCTAACGCATCGCATAAACCCCAAAAAATTTTTATTCTAGAACTCTAGTATATCTCATAAGAAAAGGGGAATTCCGCGTCCTCCTCTCTTCACTCTTTAGTGCCCGTGTGTCAAGGTGGCGCTTTTAATTCAGTGTGTCAGTGTCATCGACTTATCATATCAATGTGTAGGAATGAAAGTAACACAATCTGCTTTTCCCGTTACACACTGCGATGCGTAGTAGAGAACCAAGTATGGTTCCGTTATAAATCAGTTTCTAATCTTTGTACTTGGGGTAGGTGGAGTTAAACCTTGCTAAATACCCCTCTAACAATCTGCGTTCCACATGTGGCAAGCAAACGCTCCAAGTTCCATGTCACAACAAAGGACCAAAAGTAACTCAAAACTCTCTCTTCTTCGTTCGTGGAAGAAGTTGACAGTTTTTTTTTTTCTTGGAGCGATTATCATTTGTTGTATGACTATAATGTAATGGATATTTTGAGCCAATTATCGTATTTTGTGATACATTCAACAACCATGCATCTACTAGTACAGATAGTCAAATTATAGGTACAAAATACGATAATTATCGTACAGTTAACAACTCTGGTGTTTGTCGCAACTCAAAACAATCATATTTGGTCCAAATATCTCTATAGAAAACCATGAAATAGTGCCTAACGTGTCCTTACGTACAATGCCAATATCCCCCACGCCTGTGCCTACATGAAATAAAACAAATGTTAAAACAAGAGATGAACATAACGTTTTTCTATAAAGTGGAACATTAGGGACAGATTAATGATGATCAGAAAATGTATATTATAAACGAAGTTAAACATTACTTTGGCCAAATATATCTTCATCTTACAAGTACCATTGTGAATATAATACTACAGTGAAGGAAATGGTAATAATGGTGTACAAGATCTCGTCTCATCATTGTATAATAGTGTAGTATGAAGGAGGAAATGGCGAATATGGTTGTACAACCTGCTCACATTCTACAATCGATGTATGAAATGCCAGAGACAATTAACGGTGGTTCCAAGAACCTGAAGTTGCTACACGAACACGCTAATTGACTTACTTTCAGCCAGTTAGATCTGAAGCAGTATGTTTTCTTTTCGTGGGGAGACTTGTCTTTCTTTTAAGAGTTCCGCCCTTTCTTTTCTAGATATTTTAGTTTCCCTTGCACCATTCTTTTCCACTTGCGAATATTTTATAAACTCACAACTACGGAGGTCGAGTGATATGATCCCCACAAACGATTAAAACAGTGATGTATGAGTGTAAGGGCCGTGTCACTACGAGCAGATATTTTCCGGCATCATTTTGGTAACTCTATAGCTATCTGCTTCTACTGGCCTTTATAACATGGCCTTCCTCCCGCTTCACATTTCCCTTGCTAAACCATAAATAAACACTCAAAAACCTTAATTGTATTCCTAAAATCAAATAAAAATACCACTCACATCAATTATCCCCGCTTTCTATAGTAAAAACACACGCAGCCTATTTAAATAGGTTTATCAACATTTTCCGTAATAACTTCACTCAACTCAAAACTTATACTATATATCTCTTAAATCAACGTAAAATACATCATAAAAACACGCATTAACATATCATTGCACGTCTCTTGCTATATATAGAGTAAAAAAGCCTAGTTTATGCTTCTCCTACCCTACTCTTACCAAAATACTTAACTGTTTCTACATTCATAGACACTATATTACTATTACTATACAAGAATCATACAGCTATATTCCCTTGTATACAGCACTACTTTTCCCTAAACAGATCACCACAGAGATGCTACAACATCTCTTGATCCACCTAAGATTGGTTAATTTATCTTACTTTCACCCTGAAAGTATACTTCCTACAAGTCTGCGTGGCGTCGGCTGCTCCGAAATGTAAACAAAGGGCCAGTACTCGGTGGCAAGAGAAGAAAATGGCGCGGACTTCCGCGTTTGGCTACAAAAGTTGCCGGTATCAGGCATCAAATGGTATAGCAAAATACCAAAGATGCGGGGGCCACGGAAGAAGTGTTCGTGGTGAACGACCTTAAGGCTATGTCACACGGAAACTTTTCCGCATCTTTTTGGTATTTTGCTACGCCATTTGGACGCCTAGCTACCGGGCAACTTTTGTCGAAACGCGGAGTCGCACATGGTCTACCGAACATATATTATACCCTCGGGAATCCACATTGGATGGAAATGTAATAGTCAGGAGCTTACTGAGTGCACACGCCCGGGACTGCTCGTGGGAGAACAACGGTAATTACTATACGCATCAACACATGTATTTCTGGTCGCTAGATGATTGAGGCCAGAAATTGCTGTGAGCTTTGAGCTGACAAGGGCATGTGATTATGATCCAATAATCTATCACACACCGTCATTGTAAGGAGGGCAAGACCTGAGGGCATATCATGCATGGCAACTGCCTCAAATGTTGGCAGGTGTTGGGGATGGAGGCGTAGTCAAATCTGCCAAACCTACAATAGTTGGATACTGCCCACATATCCGGTACACCGTAGAATCCATCTCCGGCATACTAGCCTTTTTATATTTCTGCTATAATCATGCCACAATCTTTGTACTTCAAATTACTAAAAAACTCTTTATTTCTATAGAAAACTGCTTCAAAATGCTTTCTGAATCAAAAGTGCTCTCGTGACTTCTGGCATTCTAGTAATAAATCTATAACAATTTTCTCTTGCATCTTTCCTCCTCTGCTTCACCCAGATGTCCCACAGCCCTGTATCATCTACTTTTAAAGCTGAAACTCTCGCCTCATAACCTTTGCTAAAAAGCCACTCTGGTTTGATGAAAGGGCTGTTCCTCCCTTCTCTCCACCCTCTGACTATATTATGCCTGTCATTAAGATCCTTCGGAATGATGTTTCCTTTGCCCTTTCTGGCCTAGATCCTCGGAAGGCTTACGGTCCTGACGGAGTCCCTCCTATTGTTCCAAAAACTTGGCTTACTGCTGCACTTGAACTGGTCAACCTTTCCTTCTTTTGTCTATTCACCTTCCACCTTTCCTTTGTTGGAAGTTTGCTCACATCCAACCTGTTCATAAGAAGGGTTGGACCGTTCAATCCTTCAAACTACGCCTATAGCTTTGACTTCCTGCTTTCTAAAGTTTTTGAATCTATCTTATAAGAAGATTCTAAGCATCTAATGACTAACATCTTCTATTGTGATCGTCAGTAAAAAAAAACTGTCCGTAAAGGGCGATTATGTGGCGATTCTTCTAGCTTTCGTAACGAATCTTCTGGGCATCCTCCTGAGGGATTTCGCGCTGAAAACTTTGCTGTGTCCTTGGACATATCAAAAGCTTTGATAGTCTGGCACAAATCTTTAATCTCCAAACTTACCCTCATTCGGTTTCTAGTTCCTTCTCTCTGTCACCTTCATCTTAAGTTTCCTTTTAAACAGTTATATTGTAGCTACTGTAGACGGACATTTTGCTTCTCCTAAATCTACTCAATAGTTTTCTTTTGGCTCGTTCCCCCGGTTCTTTCTGTCCTATCATCCACTCTCTTTCTATTATTCATTAATGATCTTCTAAGTTTAACTCAAAAGCACTATCCACTCCTACGCTGATGATTCTCCCCTGCATTTTTCAAAACGTCGTTTATTAGACCGTCCAACTCAACAGGAACTAAGTGATTCACGAGAGAAGATGCCACGAGCGCCAAAACTTCTGATCTTTCGATAATTTTGATTGGGGCAAAGCAACTTTGTTCGTTCAATACTCTAAAAACCCAATTTCGGTCACCTATCCTACTTCGACAAAACCTGCCAGATAAATATACCCCTCTTCTCAATGACACTCAAGCTGTCTACCTTCTGCTACAATGAAATTCTAGGACTCATCCTTATAAAAAACTCTGAAACTGGAAATCTCACATCTCATCCTTTGCTAAAAACACAGCATTTCTAGGAAGTTAGGGTGTCCTGTGCGTACTTGCGTCCTTTTTTTTCTCCTCCAATTGCTTGCTCTCTACAGGGGCCTTATCCGCCATGTATGGAGTATGTCTCGATTGTTTGGGGAGGATCCACCTCAACAGCTCTCCTAAACAGGGTCGAGTTCCCCCCCCCCAAAAGCTTTCGTACTCATTCAACCCGTCTCCTTCTGAACTGACGGTCTGCAATCTTTAAATCATCGCCGCAATGTTGCTTCTCTTGCTCTATTCTACCGTTATTTTCATGCTCACTGCTCTCTTGAACTTGCTCTAACTGCATGCCTCCCCCCCCTTCCCGCGGCCTCGTGCACAAGACTTTCTTCACATGTCTCATTCCTATTCGCCATCTTCCTAATGCAAGAGTGTAATCACAGATCTTTCCTCTTTCGATCCCTTTCACTGGTAAACTCTGGAACTCTCTTCCTGTTCTATGTTCCACTTTCCTAAGACTTGAAATCTTTTCAAAGATGAAGAGTACAAGAAGCCTCCAGAACTAAATTGGCCTACCACTTTTTTTTATTATCTTGTGTCTTCTTTATAGGGACTGGCAACTAGCAAGGCTTGTGTTACACATTTTTAGTTGTGCTCTTGGCCAGTCCTTGGGTGTTTAAAGAAAAAAAAAAAAAAAACATAGGCTGTCATATTTTTCTACACCAAAACTAGTATCCTAGGAACCATTCCTACACAAAACTCTGTCCTACAATATTTAGCAGGTAGTTTTGAGCAGTGTTGCACATATTCCTACAAGGATACAGCGTATCTCCTACACCCACTTAGGTGGGGCGCGCCTTGTCCTCGGCGCTTATGGCTCACTACCACTCCTGACAGACCTTGACAATGTTCAACAAGACTGAGCTTGTTGTATGTCCTATCTGCGCCTGTATTATGGAGAACCAAAACCAGAGAGAACAAGTATCGTTTCCACATTCAGGACAAAGAGTCTAGGTTAGGTTTTTCTCCATTCGTCGGGAGAAACACGGCCTTTCGGAGCCTTGTACGTACCCAACTGTTACTGGACCGAGCATGGCTAGCTGTGAGAGGAACATCCGCATTTTAAATGTTTTAATGTTTCATTTGTATATACGTATGTTTTAGTACGAACTAAATAGTGCCATTTTTAATGTTCTAAGGTTCATTGTATATACGTATGTTTAGTGAAAAATATAAAGTGCCATTTTAATGAATGTGCTTTACAGATGCATATATTTACATCTAATGTCACAGCGTCCTTACACATTAGTCGGTCATATTCCTACACAAAAACAACAAGTGTCAGGCATAACTCATACACCTACTGGGTGTAGGGATATGTGGTATCTCGTAGGATTAAATAATATATCACTACATCTAAAATCTGCTTGAATTTGTAGATGGGCTGTGTAGTATGCCACATGGCAGTAGGAAATGTGGCGCGCCCAATTAGGATCCTGCAGCTCCCTGACGGGCTAGCATATTCCGGAATCACAATGATGTTTTTTCGAGAAAATCCAATGGTTAGTTTTCGGAGCGATACAGCCAAGTAACGTCTTCCAAACTCGCGAAAACCACATATCCAACATAGAGTTTGGGATAATGTGACTAACGGGCAAGGTGGTGGGGGTTGGTATGTTCGCCTCCAACAATGACAAACACGGTGCATGTAATGGTTTAAAAAAACATTAATATCCTACAGTTATTATAAAATGTACTCACGCTGGAAAATGAAAAATCTGTTACAAACAAAACGCGAAATGTATTAGTGAGCAGCCTATCGGCAGCTTCAATGGCCACAGGAGCCTCATTCTTTATGTTAATAGCCCCCCGTTTTTATTTCATAAACAGCAACTGTTTGTGGCAGAGTACAATAATGTAACGTGCAATATAATTGTCCAACACACAACGCTATGTTCCTATAACCACCAGGTATGCCATGAGCGCAAGATTTTTGTACTTTCATCCTTAACCGATATCATGACTGGTGGGATATTTAGGGAGTCTTATAGACCATATGCAAGACGTTTTCTCGACCCGTTGCACCGTTGCAGCGGCAGCAGAATAATTTGAAAATACTCCACCCGTTGCGTTGCTCTGTTGGTTGCGTTGTCCATGCCTTGTCCATCTAGTCTTATTCATCATATTTCTTCCCAAACATTACAGGCGAAGTTTAACATAACCGAGTGACCACATACACTGTGATGCCACAAGTTGGCATAATTAAGGTAAAAATTCAGGGTGCAGCCTCAGCCTTGAGGGTCTCCAGTGCGTCGTTTGGGTATGGCCAAGGTATGGCAACTACGCCA
The DNA here is from genome assembly GCA_016584305.1 of Chionoecetes opilio. NCBI lineage: Eukaryota > Metazoa > Arthropoda > Malacostraca > Decapoda > Majidae > Chionoecetes > Chionoecetes opilio. The sequence continues at coordinate 56,759 of JACEEZ010003474.1, read as the reverse complement.
TACCTTGGCTTAAAAAACATGTAATAATATAAATTATTATAATAATAATAAAATAAGGTTTATTTTTCCCCAAAAGATGAACACAGCGAAAAAAAATCTTAAAAAAATCAACGCAGGTAATAACACTCGCATGTCATACAACGGTATGGCTCATAAGTAATGGTATTTGAATATTATACTGTTCATAACTCAGCGCAAGCCTATGAGTTTTGTGGAGCTGGCGGCGTTTCCCAACGGCGTTGAACATTGCCATAAGGCAAATCGCTGATATTTCGCGGGGATCGTTTTGAACGCGGCGGCACATCAGGCGGGGCGGCATGTGGTTGGCCGGAGCGGCCAACCACAGGAGTGCCGGAGACCATATATTGTTGTGATAAGTGTGATAAGCAAAATTGAAGAAGATTACCGAAAGGACATAGCTTTTGAACATATGTAAGTCATTTATAATTGATTTATTATCATCCGAGAGCAGCAGTGAGGAATAAATAAACTGAAAACCAAATTTTAGACCAACACGACTTATGAGACCATCAACAATGATGGAATGGCCTTTACTTAAATAAATACACTTAAATTGGGGTGTAAACAAGGTCCGCCTCCTCGCGGTGCACCCTGGACACGTTTTTTAATCATTAATAACGGATAAAGGGACCTTAAAATATCAATGAGCCTGATAGCTGGGTGTCAACACACCGCCTGGTGTGGTCTTCTGCTGGAGTGACAGCAGGTAATAAAATAGGCTGCTACCATAAGTTGCTCGGCCGTGATTCTAGCGGCCACAGAGGGTGGGTGCACTGGCCCACACATGTTGTACTCACACGGTATTATCAAACTATCAGATAATATTTACGAAAACTGAACCTACCATCCTCTTTACGAGACATTACTCCATATCATGAATATAAATTAGGTACAGTAAGCTATACCTATAATAAGATCATGGGAGCAAAATAAAGGTGCATAAACATTATCTTTTTTATTATATCAATATTACAATATTACAATTTTATTATCAACATTATCAATTTATTACCTCTGTAAGCTGATTTACGCCCTATAAATGCATACAAACATTACTGAATCTCCACTAATATTCACCACTGGGAAAATTACATTGAATAACAAGTATTTACACCGTCATTATACACATATACATATATAAATTCATTTCTTCTGGCTGCAAAATTCCTAAAACTTTTGGCCGCATTTTATTTCTGGATTTTTCCGACTAAACTATTGATCTAAACAGAACACAGACGTAAATGCTTTTTGTCCGTTTCGACGAGATCTACGCAATGGCACAGTCCGTTTATTCCTAACATGTCACGTTCTCGATATATAGTTTTTTTTAGTTTTTAAAAAACATTGATTTGTGCCTTCATTTATGCATGAATTGTACTTCCTCGTATACCACTGGATCGGCCTTCAACAAGAGCTGCATCTTTTATGTTCTATACCATTTTGTCCTTACGTGTATGGTTACTGTGATATTAATGAAAATGTGATTTCCCAACAACAAAATTCATGGGCCATACATAGCCTACACATTTTGGGCGAAAATAAATATATCACGATTTGATGCAACTCGGTTTATAGGAGCTTCTAATGATGGCGATAACGAATCTGGTCTTTGTTTGCCGATATTAGATTCTAAAAGCAATTTTTTCCCTCAGTAAGCTTATTTACGCCCTATAAATGCATACAAACATTACTCCATCTCCACTAATATACATCACTGAGAAAATGACATTGAATAACAAGTATTTACACCGTCATTTACAAAATTTTTTAAATTTTTAAAAATTTTTAAACTTATATTAGGGAAAATTTAAAAATTTAAAAAACCTCTGGCTGCAAAATGCCCAAAAATTTTTCCCCCTCATTTTTTTTTGGCTTTTTCCGACTACACTTTTTGATCTACACAAAAAATGCCGTAAATATTTTTTTGTCCGGTTCGATGATTTTTCTCGCATTGCCATAGTCCATTTACTCCAAACCCTTTTCCTTTTCTTGAGTTTTTTCGTTTTTTTTTTTTTAAAAATTTTTCCCCAAATTTTTAGGGGAAAACGTGCCCCAACCACCCCGTTGGCTTTTTTCATTCTCCACGGGCGAATGACAGCGGGATTTGGGGACCGTGCTTTTTTACCGGCTTACCTTTTTTTTTTGCATTTTTTTTGTCGTTTGGTGATGGGACCTTAAAACCTTAACGAGTATCCACCCTGAAACCACCTACGTTGGGTTAATACGTGGAAAATCCATTGGCCGGGAAAACGGGTTTTTTTACCCGAAAAACAAAGGCATTTTTAAATGAAAAATGGGGTTTTCCCGGGCGTCTGGCGGATTTAGTGAGGTCGGTAAAATTTTGAGGCCACATTTCCCCCGTAGGCTTGTGGCCCCCTAAAAACTTTGCCCTTATGAAATTTTTTTAATTTTTGGGCCGTAAGTGTTTTTCTGTACGAAAAACCCTCTGGGGCCTGCCCCGCCCCGCCCCGCAAAAATTCCTGACCCGGGTTTTTCAAGATCTGCGCCTTGCGCACAGAAACGCCCGCAGATCTTAAACAAGCTGGGTTTGGGCTTTTCCTTGGGAGTGAAAGTGGGCGGTGGAAAGCCCGGTGGGTCGTAAAAAGTCGCTGCGGGAAAGTAGGACCCCCGGGTTTTTTTGGTTTTTTCCCAAATCATATTCAGCTATTTAAAAACCCCATTGAATTTTATATGGGATGGTTTAAATATAAACGAAGTAAAAAAAAAAATTTCCTAAAAATACCCAAATCTTTTACAAAGAGTTAAAACCCTCTTAAAAAAACTGGCTATCCTAAAAATAAAAAAGTCCAACTGGCAAAATCCCATTGATAAATGTACCCCAAATTTGAAGATTCCCGAAAACATAGCTGCTGCTGTCTGGGTAAGGGCCTCCCCCCCAACCTTCGGGTTCCCCTTTGGGGGGGTCTGTAAAGCGACTCTTTAAAAAGGGGAGAGTCCCTGGCAGAAACTCTTGAAACCCCGCACAAAATTTTTTTTCCCACGTGGGGGGAATTTTTAAACTGCATAGCGATAAAAATAAGATATTTTTATCCTATCTAGACATTTTGGAAAGTCCCCAAACTAAAAGGGTTTTATTGACTATAAAAAAAAAGCCACCCGAAAGGGCCCAAAACTTGGTGGACTAGAACCCTGACCAAATGCGCAGGGACTCGGGAAAACCTCTAGTCAGAAACCTCAAACCCAACCGCGCCACCCTGCGGGTACGGGGCAAGCGAGGTAAATCCCGGGAGCGGCGGCTCTCCCCCGAGGGCTCCGGGAAGACAAAATTTTTTGGGTACCGCGGCGCGTGCAGTGGTCCCAAAGTTGTCAACTCAAAACACTCAAAATTTGGGCCCAAAATATTTTTTACAGAAACCTAAAAAGTGCCTAACGTGTCCCAAAACTCCAATGCCAATACCCCCAACGCCTATCCCTACGAAAAACCCAAAATTTTTAACAAAAAAGCAATGCACATTTCATTTTTTTTTTTTAAGGGGAACATTGGGGACCAGATTAATGATGACAAAAAATGTATATTATATAAGGGTTTAAACATTGACTTTCCCTAATATTCTTCATTTACAATACCAGTAATAAAAATAAGTGAAGGAAATGGTTAAGGGTGTAAAAATATGCTGTTCACCCTTTTGTAAAATAAACAGTGTATTATAAAGGGAAAATGGCGAAATGGTGTAAAACCCTGCTCATCATTCTACAATATTGTAATTAAAAATTTCACAGAAAAATTTTAAGGTGGTTCCAAGAACCGAAGTTGTTTCCCTGAAAAACGCTAATTTTTTACCTTCACCCTTTTAATCTGAAGCGTTTTTTTCTTGGGGGAGATTTTGTCTTCTTTTGGATTTCGCCTTTTTTTCTTTCTAGATATTTTATTTTCCTTGCACCAGCCCTTTTCCTTGTGTAATTTTTCTACACTCAACAAACGGAGGTAGAGTGCCTGATCCCCACAAACGATTAAAACAGCTGTTGTTATGATGGGGAACCCGTGCAAAAACGAGCGATTTTTCCCCGGCATCTTTTGGTATTTTGCTACCAAAAAGCCCGTATTGGGGGTAAAAAGTGCTCGTGTTTTCACACAGCGTTTCGGCTACGAGCCTTCCTACCAGAGAAAGCGAAGATCTTTATTCTTTTATCTTAGCTACTCTTTTTTCCCTACGGGCCCATTTAAAAATGTCCCCCCCCTCTTTCACTTTTCCCCTTTGATAACCATAATAAACCACTAAAAACCTTCTTGTTTTTCATAAATCAAGTAAAAATAACCCATCATATTATCCCCGTTTCTATAGAAAAACACACCCACCATTAAATATGTTTTTTATAAAACTTTTTTCCGTCATAAACTTCTCTCAAAAACTCAAAATTTTAACTAATGCCAAAATCATACAAAATAATATAAATAACACGCTTTTAAACCATATCATCACGTGTCTTGTAATTGAGTAAAAACCTATTTTTCCCCTCCCAAACCCTACTCAAACCAAAACCCTTTATTTTTCTCCTCCCCACCCTACATTTATATTACTTTTTACTAACAAAATCAAAAACAGCATATTCCCTTTTAACAGCACTTTTTTTCCCCTAACATATCACACAGAGTTTCAAAAACATCCCCTTTTCCCCTAAGTTTTGGAAATTTTCCCTCTTTATTTCAATAAAAATGTGTAGTTCGAAACAAGTTTTGCTGGCGTGGGGCCTGCTCCGAAATGTAACAAAGATGCCAGTACAAAGTGGCAAAGAACAAAATTGCGCGCTCCGCTTTTTTGCTACCAAAAGATCCCCGGATCAGGCTTCAAAGGGTTAGCAAAATCCCAAAAAGTTTCCGGGAAAAAGTTTCCGGGGTGACAGGGCCTTTAAAGCCGCGGTCAGCAGAAAATTTTTCCCAAATCAAAAATTCAGCCTCCCAATATTAAAAAAAAGGCAATCCCTTGCCGTATTTTGGTCCAGGGAAACCTTCAAAAAGGGTTTAGCAGAGTTTTAATCCCAAAATTTTGGGCTTATCTTTTTAAAATCGGCACGGGAGCCGACCTTATTTTACCAGTAGCCCAGCGGCATACCCGACCAATTGTTAAAAAATTTTTTCTAAAAGCCCCAAAAATTTGGGCACACATTTTGATTAAAAATTTTCTAAACTTTTTTGGGTTTATGGGGGCCCTTTTCAAGATTAGCCCTGTGGAAGATTTCGGCCTTTGGGTTCAAAGGGCCCGCCTTTTTAACCTTTAAAGCTTTCATTACAAGACTTCTTTATGTGTCTTTTAGTATGGTCTAGAGGGGCCCAAAAATTCCTTTTTTTTACATCAAAATTAAACATCAAAAAGTTTTTAAACCATATATTTATAATCTTCTCAAAAGGCCCCCAAACTGGCCGCCATTTTGGGGGGAAAAAGGGACATTTGTGAAGATTCCAATACCCCAATGACATAAAAACCTCTAAAACCATTACAAATGATTTCGGGAAACCCCCCCTTTTTATTGCTCAATTTTGCTTTTTTTTTTAAAATTGTTTGGCCCAAATTGCAAGGGAAAGGGTTTAGCCCAAATAATCACAGAGTACGGGAGTTTACAGTATGGTCAATTGTATTTTATATAGCCCGACCAAAACCCCGTCTTTTGGGCACAGTCCCTTACTTTATACATTTATGGAAAGATCAAATATTTTGAAAAAATCTAAGGGGCTTAAAGAAAAGGCACAAAAAACAGTTGCCAATACAATAACTTTGTATTGGGGAAAATCCTGCATACATACTTTTAAAATACAATACGTAGATTTTTTTCCACACTTTTAAAAATTATGATTCTGAATTTTTTTAAAATCTGGTCCCAGGATTATGAATTTCTAAAATTTTCATAATTTTGGGTTTGCAATTTTTTTCTGTCCTAATCTCGGGCATTCGCCTTCACAGAAACACAAAACCCGGGCATTGCAGTGAACTTTTTGCACTTGCAGGGGTTTTCCCTGCAGCCTTTCTTGCATCCGAAAGCCCAACCAGCTAAATGCGGGGTTTTTGGAAATGCCTCGGGAGTTTTGGGCCCAGAGGGTGTGTGGGCCCATCATCACTTTCCCATGCCAGCCCCAGTCTGTTGGGGGGGAGGGACACGGGCTCTGGTTTCCAATTCCCGGCCCCCGACATGACCACCCTGAAAGGGCCCAAACTCTTCACATGCCCGCTCCAAGGGAGCGTAAATTGGGGGATGTTTTTGAAAGAGCTCTTCTTTGCAAAGACTTCCCTTTTTCCGCCTTTTTGACGGGCCCTTTCCTTTTTCTTTTGCGGGGCATACAGGAGTATTCAAAACCCCTCGATGACATTCATTGTTCCTCTTGGATGCTTGTGGGTTTCATTTGCCAGACTCAGCAGGGGAAACAGTGAGTTCCTGGCACGGGGTTCCAAAGTTTTCCCAGCAGATTTCTTTTCCCATGTCCGACGAAAGGGTGACCAGGGATCCACCCTGTGATGGCATGAAAAAATTGGAAAAGCCATGTCCCCCCTCTGGACCAAGGGGGAAGCTATTTCTTGGGCCCGCAAAGTAGGGGGTAAATTTTTTGCCTGTCCCAAAAGGGTTTCCCCAAAATTTCGTCTCCAGCTGGTAAATTTTTTTGGGCTACCATCACTGCTAGGGCCACGAAGTCAGTGTCTACTGTTCGAACCCCGTATTGGGGGTGACCAGTTTGTGCACATGTGCTACATTTTAGCCCCCCCTGCGAGTTTTCTGCCCTTTTTGGTTTTCGGTGCAAATGAGTTGAAAGGGCCTCTTGCTTTTGGAAAACAAAATCCCCTGCTCCCCATCAGTGACCACCTTCCTTTCCCCTTTTTCTTGAAAAAGGGCTCCCGCAACATGGGGGAGAGGTAGCTGAAGGGGCCTTTCCCCTTTTTTTGATATCAACTCGCAGGAAAATTTGCCAATTTCCTGGTAAGAAATGCTGAGTCCCCACAACCAAACCCCACGTACTCCCTTTCCCGCTGTTTCTCTGGTTGATGCCTTCGGGGTTTTGCCCCTGTAGCTTTTCCCCCACAAGTTCCCAAACGTGATCATGTTTGGGGTTTTGTTTCAACGTATTTGGGGTGAACACTTGCTGTGCATATTCCTCGAAAGGGGTTTTTGGGAGTACCCGGCTTCAACATCTTACGATTACTGCTCCATCGAGGACAACACAGTGACAGTAAGGGGGCTTTTAGACTGAGGCTCACATGGCCTTCAAGGGAAAACCCCCAAGTCACTCTTGCTCCCTAGGTACAGTCCCCCCTCCGTCAATAAAGCTGGAGGGGATTGCTATTTTCATGCCTGAAGAACTCTTCCCAGTTCCCCTCACGGGGCTGGCAGCTGATATATAATCGTGCGAAAGACCCCCAACATCATTTTTTCAGAGATTTGACCTGTTTTTTTTTCCTTTGGGTATTTTGGGGGCCTCTCTTGGCCAAACATGGCAGCTTTTTTTCCCGGGGGATTGCCACCCAAAGGACTTGGGTTTTGTCCAACCCTGCATTCCTTTGGGAAAAAGCTTCAAACTGGTCCTTGGCCAATCCCGCTTGGGGTTACGGGCTGTTTCTTTACTGCAGTTCTGCGACTCCTTTGTGTCGGCCCCCAAACAAAGGGCCTGACTGGCCCCCCCTCGAAAGGGTTTGCCCATCTTCAAAAATGGCCCCCAGTGAGCGCACATCTCTGGCAAAAGTGTTCCGCACAATTGGTCTCCTCGGGGGGAACCCTGTCCCCTCTTTTGGGCGTGTGGATCCGATTGAAGTCTTCAATTCCACAAAACCTTAGCCACCCCCTGGGCCGGCAACCATTTCCCGCCCCCATGCAAATTTGGGTTGGGCTGTGAGGCCCAGGCTTCCCTTTTCCCTCACCCTTGGGCATAAAGCGTTGTTTCGCTCATGTCCTTGTTTAAAAGGGATTGCTGAAAAAATCCTCTTTTGGGCCTTTCCCGGGTGTAAATGGGCCGTTGCTAAACTCTGTGAAAACGTCTGGATGTTTGTTTGCCAGTTCCCGCCCCTGTCCCCCAGGGTGCACTGGTATCCAGCGGGCATAGTTCGTGTGGGCTTTGTGCGAAAAACCCCGGAACCCCTTCTGTCAGAGCTCCACGTAAAATGCTAAAATTGGCTTCTCTCAAAATCGCACTAGATTTAGAGTTTGGGCGCTCCATGCCAAGACCCGGGTTTACCATTTTTTGAAAAATGCGGATAAAATCTGGGTTTTCCCCTGACCCGCACCAGTCTTCGAACTTTTCCAAAGGGGGCGCACATTTTTTCCCCCCTTAAAATTTTTTGGGGGCTGTAAATGTTATAGGCACGCCGTTGGAGTAAAGTATAAGGCAGCCGCTGGGACTTTGGGGTGCTCTTTTTGGGGGCGTGTGACGTGAGCTGCTCGAAGAATGATCTTTCTGTTTTTCCCGCAGTTGTGATCTCTGTTGTACCATTTCCCTTGGGGCCCCCCCACTTCCCTCAACCCCTCAAACCCCGGGTCTTCAGTGCCGTCATCTCAAAATCAACCCCCCGAACATCACCACCATTTTGGGCTTTTCCTATGTGTCCCGGCCACTTCCACTGGTCTTTTTTGCCCAGAGTGAATAGTGGGTGGGCGCAATCGAACTGGAGTTTTGGCCTGGGTTGGGATGTTGAACTGCATTTCCCACTTACATCAAAGAGTGTCCCGATCATTGCCCCAGTGTGAGACTCTCCTTTGGGAACAAGGGGGGCAGGGAAGTTGGTGTGATGACTGGGTTTCTTTTGGTCTTTGGTTTCCTTGCTTGGGATGGGAGCCCTATGTGTTTTCACAGGCCTCAAAATCCTCTTTTAGAAACTTCTCGTGTTTTTCCCCCCACATATAAATCATAAATTTTATGTGCTGCTCAAATTTTTTGGCGTCTAAGAGAGGTCACAGAAAATAGCTGGGATCGTTTGCCCCCTTTTACAGAGGAAGCCAAAAAGGACGTAAAATCCGTGTATATTCTTGGGAAGGCCCCAACCCCTCTTTTGACCAGTATCAAACCCGTGGGGAGCAATGCTACGATCCCCCTCCCTCATTGCACACGTTGGGTTTGCCAAAACAGATTCCTGTTCCCTGGGGTTAATTCTTGGCTGTGGTTTGGGACTTGGGTTGTGGTCAAAGTTGTCCCCAGCCGCAGTTTTTGAACACATTGCTAGCAGGGTAGGGGGGCAGACCACTTGCTCATGCGGGAAAAACTGACCACGCTGTTTTTCCCCTCTGGGGAGAAAGACCCAGGCTCTGTCTATGAGAAACTTTGGCCCCGAGAGAAGAGCTTGTTTCCCCAAGTCCTCCCCTTGCGTGTTTCAGCATGCACATCAGCCCAAAATAGGGGTTTTGGAAAAGGGGTTTTTTTGAGACGTACTGGGGTCTGAAAAGCTTTAAAGGGTCCTGTGTCCCTTGGTTTTCCCCTGCTTCCGGACTTTGCTTGACATGTTGAACTTGAGAACTTGCCAATGGAAAGAGCTGCTTGTCTCGAAGAGGAATGGGGTTTGGTTTCTTATGCTGGGGCCATCCCGCACCTATTTTTCCACTTTCCAAATGTACGTTTTTTGGCCCCAATTTCCCCCTGACAACCACCCGGGGAAAGATCCACGGAATCGGCAAATGTCTTCAAACTATTCGCCGAACTTCCTTTTGGCAGCACGCGCAAGGTGAACTGCCCCGGGCTCACCGTCCCTTTCTTTTCCCGGCTTTGCCTAGCGCTTCCCCCCAATGTCTTCATCAAACGCTAGTAGAACTCTCGGCCTTTGCTCTGGATCTCAGGCCTGGTAACTGGGCTAACAGGGGGGCTCTTTTAGCCTTGTGCTATTTAAAATTTCCCTTGCACAAAGGGAAAACCCCAAACTCTTCCATTCCCTTTTCCCTGTAAAAAGCTTTGCAAGATCTGCGAGTCTGAAGACTGGGGCGGTGCCCTCTTCTAGGTGGGGTTTTTCCCCGATATACAGGGCCATTCAGCCAGTACGATTCTTGACATCACACCTTCATGGGCAAATTTTTCTGCTCGGCTTCTACAGTGGTCTTTTTCACGATAGTAAAGAGCCCAAAACCTTTGGGAAAGGTACTTGGCCTCCAGAGCCACCCTATCACCCATGCTGGGCCCGGCCATGAGTTTCATTTTCCCCCAACTTGCCCCTCCCCACTTCCCTCGGTGTGTCCCCCTGGGAAAGGTTTCACTTCATTTTAGGGTCTCTGTGCCAGACTTTTTCCCCAAAAAAGCCGGAAAGGGGCCGCTGGGAGGGCTTCCTGAATGTGTTTTCTGGCGCCCTTTCCTGAGACATTGTTTATACTACCAAATGCTGAGCTGCTTGCCCTGAGTCTCTTTTCTGCTCTTCCCTAGCATTGTTTTTAATTTTATTGGGGGCTTCCCTGTTTTATGCCACTTGGCCTGGGTTTGGGGAAAACCCTTGTCGCCTCAACCCTTGTCCTTCTCTAGGGCTCTGAAAATTTAACAGTTTTTTGGCAGTTTTTTCCCAGTTCATCCTTGACCAATTTTTCAAACCCTTGTCCCCTGTATCCACTCCCCGGGTCTCGGGGGTTAGACAGTTAAATGGGCCAAAACCCAATTTACTCGTTTTTTTCCCCCTTGACATACAAACACCTTTCCCGTTTTTTCTCAGGAGGTGTTGTGGGAGTACTTTTCTCAAAAGTATCGACCAGTTGGAACTTCTTTGCCATGGCTGCAGTCTGGAACAACGCGTCTCTGATGTCAGGTGGTGCTGCTGCTGCTGCTGTCATCCACCACCAGTTGAATGGTTATCAAAGCCTCACCTGCAAAGACACAAAACACCACCATGTTACCACAAGCTACTACTACAAGTACCATGACTATCAACACTATACTATTACTGCAGCCGCCGTCACTGCCACCAGCGCTGCCGCTGCAAAGTAAAATTCATTTTTCTTGTAAAATGGTAGCCATTTTATTTGGTAAGCACAAAAGTATGTGTAATTGTACACTACTTATCACCTCTAGCACACTTATCACCTCTAGCATCCACAAAAAGACAAATTATGGTACATATTCAATGACGCTAATGGTAAATAGCGGCCATTTTCAAAAAATGGCCGCCAAATGTGCTACGGGGAGAATCTTGAATGCCTCCATATCCAAATTGTTCAGAATGTATGAATCTACATGTGTGCCAAATTTGGTGCTTTTAGAAAAATTTGAACAATTGGTTTCGTATTTTTTTACTATGCCGCTGGGCTACAGCTAGCAATAACAAACTACAAAGGCAACACGACGCGGCTTGTGTCACACGAGCTCTACTGCTTGTGAGCGTGACCCTCTGGAACATGAACAAAGACCTCGCATTATGTGTAGCAGGGGCTACCCTAAGTTACATGCTGGACAAGAAAAACAGAAAGAAGAAGCGCCCTTTGGAGCCGGCAGTGGCTTCTGAGAAGGAGAGAAGAGAGTGTGGCTTTCAGATTGCTGAGGGAGCTCCGGGAAGAGGACCCAGACACTCTCAGGCAGTGGACTCGATTGGACCAGCAGCAGTTTCCAAGATCTTTTGGCCCTCGTCACCCCTCTTATCAAGAAGCAAGACACAAACATGCGCCAAGCTGTTTCTCCTGCAGAACGTCTTACTTTGACCCTACGATATTTAGCAACAGGTATGTACTACTTTGGATAGATTTTTGGTAATAATGGACGAGGACTTCGCGGTCATTTTCAGAGACACTGACACATTTTTCCTGGCCAAAAATAGGTGGTTAGGTAAACTTTGTGGGTAAGGTTAGGTTAGGTTTCATTAAGACTCATAAGGTTAGGTATACTTTGTGGTTAAGGTTAGGTTAGGTTAGGTTTCATTAAGACTCATAAGGTTTGGTATACTTTGTGGTTAAGGTTAAGGTTAGGCTCTGTCTAATGAAAACCTATAAGGTTAGGTTTGGTATACTTTGTTTTACTCAATCACTTCCCTGTTATCTGTTATCTTGACCATGACTATTTTGGCCTGCCAAGTTTTAGTGTCTTATCTGATGGAAATAGTGTTTATAATAGAAACGGGGACCTTAAAATTCGGTGATGCATTTTTTTTATCTTCTAACTATTGGTTTCCGAAAAATAAAACTATCTCCAATCGAAAAAGCACCTATTTTTGGCCAGGAAAATGTTGTCTGTGTCTCTGAAAATGACCTTGAAGTCCTCGTCCATTATTACCAGATTTTTTGGTAAATGTGCATCCTGTGAGTTATAGTGAAATACTATTTTTAGGGTTAATAATCCGCAAAAATTTGCTGGCTCCACATGCCTTCCAGCTTACTTTTTCTCTATCATTTTCGGCTCAGTAAAATGTACAGTAGTTATTCACCTGCGTAAACCAAAAATATAGCAGTTATCTTTATAGTTATTAGTCTAGTGTTTGCCCATACTCCCCCTCTCCCCCAAAACAAGCTTGGGGACCTGCAGAAATGCAGGATATTTGGCTGGAGTACAAAATATGCGTCGCAACCACATAGCTTTTGAGTTAGGGTTGATCTAAAAATTCCCCAGATCTAGGTAAAATCGATTGGATTTCTTTTCAGTCCAGAGACGTGTGGTTAGATTGTCTGGGGGTCGACTCCGGCTATGTTAGGTTAAATTTGGTTATGTTATCCCCCCCTTTCCCGGGCTTGAATGTTAGGTTAAATTTGGTTAGGCAAATTCTCCTAGATATAGGGAAATTACCCTAGATCTAGGAATTTGGTTAACCATACATAACTCCTAAAATTCGTGCTTCCGGTGTATTATTTGGTCCCCATCCGAATATCCCGCATCCCTACAGGTCCCTAAGCTTGTTTGGGGGAAGGGAAACTTGTTATATAATAAAAACTATGTTAGGTTAGTAGGTTTAGGTTATTTTTAGGATTTGTTTGGTGGTAACATCTCGGAAGTGGGCATTCACCGATTTCGAGGTGAAAAGTTTTCATGAATAAGTTTATGATGTGTTTTGAATGATTCTGGCACTTCTTTTGTCAGAAATCTATTTTTTTTTAAACAGGTGTAGTGGTATATGGCCCGCCCCTTCCGGCCCGTCCTGAATATGATACAAGAGTGAGGCGTTAACCCCCCAGTGTATGTGTCTGACCTAAAGAGCGAACGCGCAGTTTCTCGTCCACTATAACGGCGCCAGCCAAGTATTGCCGCAGCCACGGGTACGGCGCGTGCCACAGTGGTCCCCTAGAAGCTAATCTCGGGCACGCGGGACTCGAACCTAGGATCACGCATCAAGGTATACCCTGGTACGTCTCTGTAGTATTCAGCGGGAGACACTGAGCGAAAACACGTCAAAATATTCCATTTACCGACATCCAGCTCAAATGTCATTTATTTTTGGGAGAATATAATATTCGCTAAGTGTCTCCCACTGAATACTACAGAGACGTACCCAGGGTATACTTTGATGCGCTGATCCTAGGTTCGAGTCCTGCTTGCCCGAGATTAGCTTCTATGGACCACTGTGGCACGCGCCGTACCCGTGGCTGCGGCAATACTTGGCTGGCGCCGTTATAGTGGACGAGAACTGCGCGTTCGCTCTTTAGGTCAGACACACACACTGAGGGGTTAACGCCTCACTCTTTTATCATATCGTTGAAAGGCTAATATGGCGGCAATGCATTATTGTCCACCCTATATTTATCAATAACAATACTCCTATTGTCACTAATATGCCATAAATAACGTATTGATATAATAATAGATATAAGGTTGAATATGATACAAGGCACATAATTATAACAGTCCACAATTTGTAGATCTGACCATTTGCAATATTTCTTGCTCCTACATCAGCCGTCGGAAATTAATAACAACATACGGTGGGTCCGGGGGGGTGCTGCACCCGCAATTAGGTACATAAGCAATGTTCAGGTTAGGTTAGTGAACTAGCGGGAGGGTGTCCTGTATGTGCAGATGGCACATCATAATAACACATAACTTTCGTCCTTCGCAGTCAGACGGGTGTAATTCTGAAATAATACCTACAAACAATATTGGCATCTTACTGAACATTTACCCAATTTTTTTATCGACTTTAGGACTGTTGGGTTCCATCACTTTTGGGAATTTTGGAGGTCAACCTAACAAGGCCATCCTCTTCAAGCGGAAAAGTCATCATGTACAATGAAATTGTAAAATTTACGTTATTAGGAAACATTGATATTGATCAGGTCAAAACTTTGTTTTCCTGAATAGTGTTGATGTTTAGATTTTAATCATTCTGGCATTTCCTTTTTTAGCGAAACTCAATGTTTGTGTTCAGGTGCAGGGGACCCGACCCGCTTTGCACTGCTGTAGTATTGATAATGATTTTTTCACACTGAAATCATGTTAGAAAATCATACTCCACGTCTAACCTAATATAAAAAAACCGTATCTGGCCGAAATAACGGTACATTTTTGGTTAAATGTATATCACAGATATTATTCAATTGTGTGATTAGGATTAAAAGTACGCAGAATGAAAAGATCTACCCGATAGTGTATGTTAAATTGTTAGTTGTTTAGTGCCAAACAAAGAAATTATACCATTAAATTATCTTTCTTTTTCTTTCAGGAGAGTCATACAGGTCCCTGTCCTGCCAGTTCCGAATCAGCCACAACCTGATTTCAAGCATCATCCCCACAGTCTGCAGGGCAATATATACAGTCTTGCATGAAAAACATTTAAAGCTACCAGAAACTACAGAAGAGTGGTGTGCCATAGCGAGTGCATTCTTTTCTCAGTGGAACTTTCCAATGTGTATAGGAGCACTTGATGGGAAAAGGATTTCAATCAGCAAGCCACCAAACTCATGGTCAAACTACTATGACTACAAGGGTCACTTTAGCATGATCTTGATGGCACTAGTAGATGCTGATTGTAAGTTTATATATGTTGATGTTGGTGCATGTGGAAGAGCCAGTGATGGTGGAGTTTGGGATAGGTGTACCCTAAAGCAGGCAGTGGAAGGTGGTATGCTAAATATTCCCCAGCCAGAAAAACTACCTTTTTCAGAAAAACAGTGTCCATATGTGTTTGTTGGGGATGATGCTTTCCCTCTAAAAGAGTATCTAATGAAGTCATATCCAGGAAGAGACCAAACAGCTGAGAGACGCATCTTTAACTATCGCCTCTCCCGTGCTCGAAGAACAAGTGAAAATGCTTTCGGTATTCTAGCTGCCAGGTTTCAGATTTTTTAAGCAGCCCAAAAAAACATCACCTGAAAATGTAAGAGATATTACACTGGCTGCTGTGTCTTTACATAACATGTTGCGAGAAACTTCGAGGCATACATACACACCACCTGGTTTTTTGGACATGGAGGACATCGATAATGGCAAGCTGCAGACAGGTCAAATGCACCAATATCAACATGGTGCTGTAGAAATGCTTCAGGCTGTTGCTAGGGGCCACACGAACAATGCAAAGAATGTCAGGGAAAAATTCAAAGATTATTTTAACAATGAAGGACAAGTGCACTGGCAGGCTTATATGGCAACCATGCATTAGTAGATGCCAGTGTCTATAGCAGATGTGCATTAGATGTGTGTCCATAGCAGTGTTCATTAGCAGATCCTGCAGTGTCTATAGCAGATATGTATTCAATGTGTGTCCATAGCTGTGTTCTTTAGCAGATGCTGCAGTGTCTATAGCAGATGTGCATTAGATGTGTGTCCATAGCAGATGTGCATAAGTGTTCATTAGCAGATGCCACAGAAACCAGAGTTTTTGCACGCTCTCTTAAAATAATTTAGATAATAATGATTAGACTAATAATAAGAAGCAATATTATTGAGTTGGAAAGAAATATATTTATACTGAAATTTAGGCTAAATTTATAATCCCCCTCTCCCAGAAAAAAAAAACATTTTGGCTCACTAATTCTTTGCTGTACGTACATAGAATTAAAAAAAGAATAGAATAGAACATAGAATAATATTATTAAAGTAATCGTCCCGACCCATTTTTTCTTTGCATAATTATGTTGAATGTTCATTGAAAATACCTAATCCACAAAAAAAAAATCATTTCCACGCCTTATTTCCCTAAAAACATGACTTTTGTAAAAAGCGCCGGAAAAACAACAGCCCTATTCCAGCCGTGGCGGGAAACTTGCTGGCGACGTCACACGAGTGAGCCTCCCAGCCCGGCCCTATAGAAATACACGGAGACTCGGAGAAAAATGTAGTACTTGGGGAATTTTGGGTGTTTCTGATATTTTTTTTTTGCGATGTGGCATATACTTGCATCCTTCATGGATACAGCAAGAAAGCTGTGCCTTTGCAGAGAGCTTAGCACCCATTTCTGACCTATTTGACCATGATAATGTCTGTGCAGAGCCTGGCAGTGGCGGGTGAGAGGAGCGCGGCTAGACAATGTGCTACACACCGCGCTCCTCTCACCCGCCACTGCCAGGCGCTGCACAGACATTATCATGGTCAAATAGGTAGGAAATGGGTGCTAAGCTCTCTGCCAAGGCACAGCTTTCTTGCTGTACCAATGAAGGGTGCAAGTATATGCCATATCGCAAAAAAATTATATCAGAAACACCCAAAATTCCCCAAGTACTACATTTTTCTCCGTGTCTCCGTGCATCTGTATCAGGCAGGGCTGGGAGGCTTACTCGTGTGACACCGCTGAGCCGTGGTGCGTCGTCTGCTGATCGCACGTTGTGTTTTGAGAGCTCGTGGAATTTACAGATTTTTAATGCGGATCATTTAAAAACGGGTGACTGGATTCAAAAAGTGACAACATATTGTTGATATACTCGAGCATGGCTATATTTTGACTGCATTAAATCAGGAATGATGAAATGGTCTGGACGATTACTTAAAAATAATATAGAATAGAATAGAACTAAACAGAACACTAATGCCCCTACTGAGTCATGATGAAGGGCGAGCGACAACCTTCGTCGACTGAGGAAGGGTACCATATAAGGGATATTATTTGGAACGAAGAGCAGCGGCGAAGATCGGCACGAAGACACGGGGGTACCTGTGTTTTCGTGCAGACATTCATCGCTGCTCTTCGTTCCGAATATCCCTTTTATGGTACCCTTCCTCAGTCGACGAAGGTTGTCGCTCGCCCTTCATCATGACTCGGTACGGGCCTAAATACCTTTCACTAGCTTAATTAATCTCCTACTAGATGCATGCTGTATAAAGTGAATTAGGTTGATGTTTACTTGAAAATAGATTAAGGACAAAGATGAAATATACAAAATATCATGTTACTCCTGAGTTTTATACTTCCCATCAGCAATTTCACCATTTATAATTCTAATATTATCTAAAATTATACTCATTAACTTAAGTTGAGCATTGTATGGCATCATCTCTGCTGCATATGCTGTCATCTGCCCCATATGAGTAGCAAACATACCAATCTCCCTTGTCGTTGTTTTTGCATTTAAATAACTGTCAATGCTCTGCAAAACATTATGAACAGGGCTATCGTCTTTCTGTGTGTTTGTTTTTACCTTACGTTTGACTTTTGAGGTTGTATTACTTGTCTGGGCGGTTTGTTCAGAAGAAAGAATGCAGGGACTAGGGGATGAAGCACTGGAGGCACTAGGGGATGAAACACTGGAGGCACTAGGGGATGGGAGACTGCAGGGAATAGGGGATGGGAGACTGAAGGCACTAGGGGATGGGAGACTGCAGCCACTAGGGGATGGGAGACTGCTAGGCCCAGAAGACTGCTGGCTGCAAAGTCCAGAAGATGATTGACTGCTGGGCATTGACATTGGAAGACGGACAGGCACAACAGTTTCTTCAGAACTAATCATTTCAGCATCCCCTGCATATTGTATGATACAGCCGTCTTCTCCAAAAGACATTACCGCATTCTGGGAAAGAAAAACACAAAAGTTAACAAAAAACAGTAAAGTTGGAGGCACACAAAAAATAGGATGTGCTTGACTGCTGTGCTCATCTTCATCACTTTGGTTTTTGAGCTTTTGGCTGACTGCATCATTTAGGGTTTAAAATATGTTTATCTTTCCCAGGTTTCCCTAATAAGTATCTATTATAATAGATACTCACTTCTGAGTTGATTGATAATTATCAATCAACTCCGAAGTGAGGATGCCTAACTAGTTGGGCTCGTTGGGCAGATCGATTACGGCCACCCCTTTAAAAATTTAGGGTACCATTATTTATCTTAATCTAGTCCAATCAAAACTATACTTGTAGTGACTCAGTTGGAGGCAATGCATCATAAAAATAATAACACAACATTCAATTTATCCTACATAAAAAAAGTTGAAAACTAACCGTCAGTGAAGTAGGCAAGTAAAAGCTGGGTTGTGTTCGTATTTGCTCAACCAATGAATCAATCAGGAATGTGGCACTGTCGAACAGCGGCCACTCTTTACCGGGACATCCCTCGGAACCACTGGGAGCCTTTTTAAGTTTGTTGTGGCAAGCTAGGAAGTATGTCCGCAGGTTCTTGAATTTTTGTCGAACGTCTGCTGTAAATAAAAGAAATTTGATAAGAACACAAATATATTGTCATCAGCGGATAAAAATATATATACAAAGGCTGGTGTACAAAAATACTCATAGGTACAGAGAAAAAGGAGATTATGAGTAATGATTGCAACTAAAATTTAAAAAAAATTATTATTTATGGAATAATTGGTTTATTTTTATATAATTTTCATTATTTTTTTTTTTCAGGGGTAAGAGTATTTATATTAGTGACGATAGAAGTAACTAGAACCTGGGGGATTGAAGAGACAATTCCTGGAATTGCTTAGTATATCTTTGAGGTGGGGAACAAGGTTTTTTTTAAAGCTTTTTCCAACAATTTAACGTGTATGATGATGCATCTAGTGTGCATAAGTTGAGAAATAATGATGAAGTAACATTGAATTTCAGAAGATTGTATTTTCTAGTGTTTTGTAAAAATATTCAATGCAAGTTCAAAGTTGAATACTATGAATGGCGGTTTATGGTACTCTCGTCTACCGGATTTCTCGTTGCTGTCAACGAGTGTTGCAATTTTCACGTCATAGCGTGTTCCTATATTATACGACAGTTCCAGTTCTTGATATTACATAACCCTATATAGATGTGAAATCAGCTTTTACGTGTGTTTATGCATACATAACCTAACCTTACGGTAACCTAACCTATCGGTAACTGAACCTAACCGTTACTTGCAGACATTGTGGTATTATTCTAGTGTTTGCCCATACTCCCCCTCTCCCACAAAACAAGCTTGGGGACCTGGGGAAATGCGGGATATTTGGCTGGGGTACAAAATATGTGCCGCAACCACATAGTTTTTGAGTTAGGGGTGTTGTAAAAATTCCCTAGATCTAGGGAAAATTCTTTGGATTTCTTCTGAGTCCATAGACGTGTGAACCTGACGATCCTCACATAATGATGACCGAAGTGTCGAGAACCCCCCCAACCTAGGGGTGGGCGCGAATCGATTCCGGAATCGATTCCGACGATTCCACCACAGAGGCAGTGGAATCGATTCCACTCAACGGAATCGATTCCTCGGAAACGATTCCACAGATATTTCACATAGTAATTTGAGTAAACACTGAACAGTGGCAGCGTAGAGAGTTTTTGCCATTTGATTGGCCAATAACTCGTGACGGCACGAGAGTTGCCAGTGAAGCTGGCTGGGGCTCGGCGGACCTCACTCAACCACCACCGGTCATTTCCTCACTGAGTCACTCCTGTCCTCAGCCGAGTCACCCCCGACTCGAGTGCAAGTCCTCCTCAGGACGGTACATTATGTCGCGCAGCACCACAACTATGACTAAATTATATTACAAAATGTTTCACTATATAGTGTTTTCTTATTGTAGGGTAGCCTTCATCTCATAACAAGTATAATAATATTTTAAAACAAAATATTTATTATATTTTCCAGATATACGTAAAGGAAAGACTAGGTAGTAACTAGCCTAACTAGTAACTAGTATACTACTACTACTACTACTACTACTACTAATAATAATAATAATAATAATAATAATTATAATAGGAGTAATAATAATAATAATAATAATAATAATAATAATAATAATAATAATAATAATAATATAATATGCTCCATAAAATGTAGGTAACAAGGGCAGAAGGCAGTATGAATCGTAAAAGCTACGCGCAATGGAATCGAAACAGCTCCCTGCCAGCCTCCAGGCGCCAGTGCGCGAGAGGAATCGATACCGGAATCGATGCCGGAATCGTTTCGTGCGAAACGATTCCGGCATCGATTTGTGCTTAACGATTCCGGTATCGATTTGTGCTTAACGATTCCGGTATCGATTCCTCTCTCGCGCCGCATGGCAAGACCGAACAGTCTTGCACGACTACTACTACTAATAATAATAATAACAATTATTATAATTATAATAAGAGTAATAATAATAATAATAATAATAATAATAATAATAATTATAATAATAATAATAATAATAATAATAGCAATAAATATGAGTAATACTACTACTACTACTATAATATAATAATAATAATAATATAATATGCTCCATAAAATGTAGGTAACAAGCGCAGAAGGCAGTATGAATCGTAAAAGCTACGCGCAGCGGCGCAATGGAATCGAAACAGCTCCCTGCCAGCCTCCAGGCGCCAGTGCGCGAGAGGAATCGATACCGGAATCGATGCCGGAATCGTTTCGTGCGAAACGATTCCGGCATCGATTTGTGCTTAACGATTCCGGTATCGATTTGTGCTTAACGATTCCGGTATCGATTCCGGCATCGATTCCTCTCGCGCGCTGGCGCCTGGAGGCTGGCAGGGAGCTGTTTCGATTCCATTGCGCGTAGCTTTTACGATTCATACTGCCTTCTACGCTTGTTACCTACATTTTATGGAGCATATTTATATTATTATTATTATTATTATTATATTATCATTATTATTATTATTATTATTATTATTATTATTATCATTATTATTACTCTTATTATTATTATCATTACTATTATTACTCCTATTATAATTATTATCATTATCATTATTATTATTATTATTATTATTTTTATTATTATTATTATTATTATTAGTAGTAGTAGTAGTAGTAGTAGTAGCAGTAGTAGTAGTAGTAGTTGTTGTAGTAGTATCGTTATTCTTACTCCTGCATTGGATTTATTTGTTAAAAGTTGTATATATATATATAATATACTATGCATGAACATTTCTTTTATACTATAAACTTATAAAGGAACATAAAGCAAAGTGTGATTACTATATTTGACATTTATTATGTTCATAATGAGTACAACAAAGATTATTTTGATTAATCCTTCATATGAAAATATTGTTAACGATTACAAAGACTACTGTGTATAGTGTATAATATAGAGTAGTCTTTGACGATTACAATGGACATGACATTGTATGCAAATTCATTTATGAAAAAATATGGCATTACTCCTTACTACACATCAAATAAATACATACAATACAAAATTCATACAATACAATATTATTAAAGTAGATTCACAGCACAGAATCACAGTTACATATCACATCATGGAATGAAAATTCAAATATATATTAAAGGATGCAAACGAAAAATACTTATTCATAGTAAACGAAATTATAGTAGAAAAATATAACATCCTTAAACAAGGACTAGCATATTGTACAATAAATTCATTTCTTAAATAAGGACTACAATATAAAACAAATAATCCTTTCGTTAATTTTATCAATTCTCCGGAAAAAATAGGAATAGTAGTCCTCTCCTTAATGAAATAAGAGTAGCAGTCCTCTCCTTAATTTAACAGGTGTAGCAGTCCTCTCCTTAAATAGGAGTAGCATTTCATTACCTTACTCTATGTTCTTATTTAGAAAAAGAATCATGTTGACATTTTTGTCTTTCAGAGTGCTACGCCTCTGCGATATTAATTCTCCTGCTTTGGAGAAAGTCTCTCTCAGATGGGACTGATGATGCTGGTACACAAAGAATTTTTTTTACCAGTTCAGAAAGGTTTGGGAAAATTTGTGATTTTTTTCTTCCACCATGAAAGTGGATCTTCACATCTGGGAACTCTTGCTCTCAAAATATCGCCGCAACTCTATGCATGCCTCTGTAGATGGACGTGAGGTTACCTGTGAGGTCTTCTCTGCTTTGGCATCAAAGCTTTTCCACAACGATTTTTTCCTGCTTTTGCTGTTGATTCTGATTCTAAAACCACAGAAGGCGCAGATAATGTTTCTTGGGCATCATCTGTATATTTCGAGCGTAATTCGCTTAATATACGCTCTTTCTATGGCCTTGATGTTAGAAACACTCTGCAAAAGTAAGCTTTTTAAATCTAGGGTCTAGGATGGTTGCTGCCCCAATGAAGAAAACCCCTTCTACTGTAGAAACCTACGTTTCATTTGTTTTTTTAGTTCCTGACATAACGGGAAACTACTTAACATATGGACATCCATGTCGTCATCATAACACTGCAGTGAATCTTGCAATCCTCTTACAATGGGGATACTTTCGAGAGAGATGTAAATTTTTCTGCTGACAATTCTTTTTGTCGCCTCATCAAAATACTGTAATACAGCTATTGCCTTTTTTGTGAGGTTAAGCTCATCACTGCTAAGGCACAAGTCATTTTTCCCTAGCAAGCAAAGTGTAGTAGTGACGAGATCACTTTGCTGTACGAAGCGTTCCACATATGATAGGTCGAGTTCCACCTGGTCTCTACATCTTGAATTAGCTTTTTAACCTGAACACCGTGCTGTTGTTGAAGCTGGCTCAGCTTATCAGAGGCTTTGACACTATGGTGGAAAAAAGTAACAATTTGTTTTACTTTAGTTTTCAATATTTGCATCTCTCTTGTGCTCTTCATTGAATCTTCTAAATTTTATAATAGCAATATGGCAATTCTTGTGCTTATTGCTTGATCATCTGGCAGAATCTTTATACAAACGATTTACTCAAATTTCATGTTCCTAATTGAAGATCCTTGCATATTCCTTGTAGATGTTGTTAGTCATTTTTCATTCAATAGACCAATTTCTAATAAGAATTGTCCGGAGTTGATAACCTTTTTTGCCTGGATGTCCAAGTGTAGTCACGAATGTTTGTCGCTACCATTTAACTGTTTTATAATCTTTGTTAAGAGTAATGTGTGATTCCTGTCAACTCGATCAGAACCTTTAGAAGATTTGATAACACTCTTAATCTTTATCTTAGGATAAGTGCTGAATTGTGCACTTTTTTAGAGATGTCCATCTAAGGATGATTCTTTTACGATCGAAATTTTTGGCTGAGTCTTCCAGAGATTCGGATTGGAACGATCAGTGGCACGATAGTTCCCGAGTATTCGCAATTCTAGGACGGATTCCATCTGCAGTTCCGACATTCACTCTCCAGTAATCATCGCACCAGTCCTAGGAGTTCCCATTTGGAGCCAACTCGGCGGAACAGTTGCCAGCAGCTACAGTGCACCGTACCTTACCAATTCACCCACGAGGTTTTTGGTAGTACTATCACATAACTACCCTAAAATTATATTTTGCCTAAGAACATATATTAATTTGTACACTATAACTAATATTAATTATAAAAATTATAATAATATTAATATATAATATAATAGGATAATATAATCAATATAAATAATATATATAATATATAATAATATTATTATCATAAATATAGAAAAAGATAAGTAAGCTAACTGATAGATGAAAATCATCAGTCTATAGAATATAACAAAGATGCGATATAATGGAAACGATCAGGACGTATGAGATCAATTCAGAAGATATGCTATTCAGACCCCAGAGAAAGAAACGCGAAGACGAATATTGTCGAAACGAATCAATCATATCTAGCATACACATTTAAGATTATATAAGATATAAATAACAATCATATGCAAACGAATACTCACTAATATAATAAATATAAGTAAAAGTGTAAAAATAGTAATATAAAACAAGGCAATGAAATATAATCGCACATACGAATCGAAACCACCATCACTATAGATAGAGTATATAAAATACGATCAATGTAGTAACGATAACGGAATCGATGCATAAGTCAGCTAACGATTGGTCTAGACTTCTAACTCCGATAACTATAGAGAAGTCCGGAATGTGCGAGTCGATCATTTGGCGTAGCTTTTACGGCCATCGCATATTGTCCTTTTAATGCTTTAGATTTTATTACCTTTATTGTCTATTATGGGCTATTATTTTGATTATTTATTATCTTATGATTATATATATTATTCTTATTATTTTTAATTACTTTATTATTTTTATTAATTATTTGATATTTTATTATTATTTATGTTTATTTATTATTATGTATGTATTTTAATTCTATTTTACTTTTATTATATCTTTCTTATTTATTTTTGTTTTTATTATTATTATATTTATTATTATCATTTTATATATAATTATTATTATTATTATTATTATATTTTTATTATTATCTTATTATGTTAAATAATATTTTATCATTATATAATATTATTAATATATATTATTATATTATATTATATTATAAAGTACTATGTATAAATTTTTTTATAAATATAGCTTATTTAATTAATAATTAATTGAAATATAATAAGTAAAAATAAAAATCTTACATAACATTCATTTATAGAAAATTCAAGAATATTAAAAGTGTAAAAAATATTATTATGTAACAATAGTAAAAAATATGTGCAACATATTAAATAATTATTATAAATACAAAATACGAATAAAATAAAAGATATTGTTAATTAATTAAACGGAAAACAATAAATATCCCTTATGAAATAAATAGTCCTTACCAATAAAATGAGATCCTCTCCTTAAATAATGCATTAAATTCATTTATTAAAATAATTTAAACAAATATCAGTTCACTCTATAATATTCATTGAAAAAGTTATCAAAGGACTATATTCGGTATTAAAAATTTTTTACAATATAAGTCCTGAAAATTGCATTTTTACCATAAATATTCTTAAGAGGACTGCTTAAAAATATCCGATTCATATTCTAACTAGTGAGTTACTGGAATTTTCCCTCGCACAAGTTGAAAGCTTTTTCCTTCTCTTTGCTGTTGATCTTCCCTTAGAAGGCAGCAAAGTTATTGACTTCTTCATTTTGTATTGTATAATCTTATGGCTTTTTTCTACTCAAGACTTTAAGCTGTTAGTGGCTGTTGTAAAACCCATAGAAGCCTCTGAACTAATTTTTTTTCAGTTAGGTCCATGAAAAACTGGTTTGTCACAAATGAGTATCTTTCATCTTACAATGGGTCTAACATCGAGACATTGAATTTCTCTGTGATTACTTGCCCTACAAAGACTTTTTGCTTATGTTTGCTCATACTGCACATTCTTTTGCATTCAGCAATGATTAATTAAATGATGAAAGTTCCAACTGAAGTCGAGTTCACCTGGCCTAATCTGATAGCTTTTTTAAACGTGCGTTAAAGGCTCAGCTTACTAGACTTCAAAATAGTGTAAATAATATTTATCTTTCTGTCAATGAATTTCACTCTTTGTAGTTATTTACACTTATTTTTGTCATCAAATGGAAATGGCTTAAATTCTGGCTTTCATTTGCTGAGATCATGCAATTCAGTAGCACAATAATTTTTAATTTCATATATTTGTGGATCTTAAATTTTTCTGAGTTGTTTTCTTGAATTCAATAGCAACATATTCATTATTGAAATGATTGCCTACAGTAGGCTCATTGTTTCCTAGAACAAGTTGTGTATATTGCTTTCCGTGCAGCTTTTATTTGATTTTGATTTCACTAGTCTTAATCATGAATTACGACTCCAGGTTTGATGAAAACTCTCACTTAACGTTTTTCATTAGTGAATATGACTTCATTTTCTTTATAATTTTATCTTTTTTGTTATTATGTTCCTTCAATTTAGTTTGGACAAGATGGAATCGCGTAATCATGAACTTTTTCGATCTTTCGATTCCAATAACTAATATCTGCAAATTTCCATTATTGAATATAATTCTTGCTTGATGCTGATGGTTTGCTTTCATCCAATACTGACAAGCCCATTACTGAGTATGAGGACCGGACATACACCGTTTGCATTCCCTGAGTCCAATTCCTTGTGATACTGCAGTTCAGACTTCCACTGACTTTATTACTCTATCATGAGTCGTAGAAGTTCGTCAACATTGCTCTGACAGTACATTCTTAACAAACAATTTTAAACATATTCATTTTCGATAGTATTAGAACTGAACATATTACAACGGTGATAGTCATTCTTTACAAAAATTTATTGTTCAATAGTCGTAATTAGGAGATGAATCTAATCATATAATATATTCCCATATACACATATGAACTAGTTAATGAGAATCATATAATAGATATGTAATAACTATACACAAATACATTAAGTATTGAAAAATACTGAATAGTGAATATTATGGAAATTCTGCCATTGATTGACATATTAGGATCGATCGATTCAGTGGTAATCGACAGCCGCGCATGCATCGTACAGCCTTCACACTACTTAAATCCAATTTTAATTAACAGATCACATAGATAATAACATAAGATAATTATGCTAGACAAATAAATTATAAATTAGTAAAATTTACTAATATTATCATAATTAATAATTAAACATAAAGATATAATATAAATAAATATACTAATTGCAATTATGTAAAGAAAACTACTGAATCCAACGCATAGAAAGAATACTACTATTCGGAATGGTACTAATATATAATTCGTAAAATACAGGTAGAATAATTTAAGAAACCATTCGCTAGGATGGCAAATACTATAACAAATAAGGAAGATTAATCCTTAAATTATAACATTCATATATTATGGTTAATCTATATATCAATTATTACTTAGATTTAAATTATCAGCATATTGGCCATCGGAAGGATTCATCTGATCATGTATTCTTTTCGAAATAATTGATCATTTTCTTACATTTCTTATTATTTTTTAAATTATATTATTATTATTCTTTTGGTAGTTGAAGATTGTATTCTTTTCCGATTTACTTATAATTTATAATTATTATATTTAAAATTTTATATAATAATAATATTATGATAGAAATTTTATTATTAATAATATTAATTAGAATTGATGAGTATATAAACTACTTTATACTTATATAAATATTATATCTTATAAAATTGTATTGCATAATATAATATTTATATATGATCTTTTTATGAATATAAACAAAGTTTCCTTCCATTACATTGTAATCGAGTCAAAAATATTTATCGATACTATAATATTATTTAACGATTCAAGACATTAAGCGTTATATAAAGTACATTGGTTAAGAATCCTATATTAGAAACATTTATTATATAGCTCCTGAGAAACAATATTCAATACATATTAAACATATATATTCAAACATTTTAATTCATAATCTGAGAAATTAAATTTTTTATGTAATAAATATATATCTTATTATTATAAATATAGTAGAATTTATTAAACCTTAATTCATTTACATAATCATTTATAAATATTAATATCTTTAAAATACTTTCTATTATTTTATCATATTAGAATAATAGTATATATATACTTAAGAAAAGAGTTCTGATATCTTAGTAAATTGGATTCCTTATTCATGAAGTATTTATTTTTTTATTTTTTGAACTTGTATTTATCTTCAATTGATTCAATATTCCAAGGGATAGTCTTAGAAGACTTATATGTGTAAAGAGAGTTTTTCTAAACAAATTTAAAATTTCTTTTCGCAATTAAAGTGATCTATCCTAGGAATTTGTTTTAAATAAGCTAGCTATTATACATAATGACGTAGTCTTTATAGCATTGATTGTTGCAAATTTAGCAATTTTCCTTGTCATTCTATCAAAAATACACACGAAATTTTATTCATATTAATTTAGAGAATTCCTCATACTCTCTCTATGGCACATCAGGAATAATGCAAATAATTTTAAAATGTCTAGAATATCACTTTAGAGATAACACATTATTTGATAAAGTTTTCTTTTAAATAGTACTAATACGAAATAATTTAGTTGGAACATGCTATAAAACATGATCTTTGTAATTTAGCCATCATCTAAATGAATTTTTGAGCATTCTTGATACTAGCAAATCTCTAATAATTTAATCTGTAGGTAAGTCCTTTCTTAAGCACATTTCTTCCTTACAATGTTCATTATGAAAATCATTTTTCTGTCTCAGAGCTATCCTGGCCACATTGGTTCTCATGCTAAATTCATCTTAATGAACAGTGATTGGAAGGTGTTTTCCAGGTTTAATGGTTGAAAGCATTTTGATTTCTTTATTTAAATTCATCTTCATTCTGTATTTGCATCTAAAATTAGAATGCGTACGTAATGAGTGTTGCCTATGCAATCATATTGCAGTATCAATTTCCACACATTCTTTCTCTACTTTTGATGATATATGAATTCCGTATTGCTATTCAGTTTTACTGTAAATACAAAGAATGTAATTATATCGAAAATGCTGAAGTGAGCCCTTGTTTAAATACGCTATCTTCCATGTTCAAACATCTTAGCTTTTTAATTGGGGTATTTGTAGACGGTGAGTTGCAAAATGCATACTAACCATTTACGTTAGAATATCCATATCTTTGTTTTTTCAATGCTGAAACTAAACTACATTGTATAACATAGTCCTTAGCAATTTTATGTGGATTCTTAATAGGTGACAATGATTCCATCATTACATCTTCGCCATAAAGTCCAACCAGAATGCTAATATACGTACATATCACTACAAGAATATATCATAATCTAAATGAAGTGATATGTGTGATTAGATCTGACAAGTTGGCAAAAGTATGAACCGCTGGCATCTCTCTGAAACGTTTACTCAACCGCTGTTCTACTCCACATCAGCAATATCCTATGGTAAAATATACAGTGTCACAATATCAAATTAAATTTCAATAATCTTTTCATACTGCATATAGTTAATCACAAGCAATTAGCTAATTTATAAATATTATTAATTTATAGCTAGGCATTTAGCAAATCTTATATAATTCATCATACTTCATCACTAAATATTAATTCTTATGTTATATATATTATTTTAATAAAAACCAATAAATAATAAAAATTATATGATAATAGGAACATTTAGCCTGTACACGTAAGTAGGATTAAATATTCTGCTAATTCCGCCGTACGAAATGACTATTGATAAGAAGATGAGTACTCTGAAATACTTACTATGTGCGAAAATTATCCAGAGTAAATTAATCCTATATATTAATATAATGAGAAATCTCAAAAATATTGTTAAAGAACAGTACGAATCAAAATTAGCAATTCATGCGAAAATATAGCTTCAATAGGGACGGAAAATTCTTCGTAAGTTCGACAATTACATACTCAAAGTGTGAAATCAGGATACATCGTCCGGTCAGAAGAATTCCCTAGAAGATCGTCCAACATGGAATGAACCTTATAGCATTCGATTCAGAACTATCCATAGATTCAGGTATGGTCCGCCTATTCACTAAATTCGTCATTAGTTTACTGGAATCTCCTTATGGACACCTGAGAAGACTACATGTAATTGCTACATCAACTAATTGAATCTATACAAATGCAAGTTTTCATTTTATATTAAACATTGCATATTAATTTTTAATATAATTTATTTAAAATAGTAGAGATAACTATATATAACAATGAAATTTATATATTTGATTATACATATTTTCTATATAATACATAGCAAATAGAATTTCTATGTGTATAACAAATTATATCAATGTTTATATAAATATTAAAAAAAAAATGTTCAGAAATTTTTCATAATAGCATTGAATGTTAACTAAGCAAGGATGAATGACAACATTAGAGACAGGAAAATGTAACTTAACAGTACCGAAATTTCTTGAAGTTGTGGTATGTCCCTTTGACGTATATTTTTCTAAACATGGCATACCGTATACTCTATGGAAGAAGCAAAACATCTCTGCGAAAGTATCCTAGAATACATATAATGAGGAAAACTCAAATTTTAAGATCCGAGTAAATTACTAGTAAATAAATTAATCCCTAAGGTATTTTAATTTTATCTAGACCACTATAAAAATTATTTTAAATTTTTTAATCTAAGGAAAAGGAATATTGGTATTACCTTAATAAAGTATGTCAGACTTCTGCCTCTTGCATAGAATAATCCAACAGCAAAGATTAAAAATCGTTGAAAACTTGATGCCGAAAGAATTCCAGAACCTACGTCCCGTATCGGGGGAATTTAAGAGTTTCGTTCATGGCCTAAATCCTCGGTATGGGCTTCCTAGTCGCAGAGTGTTGACGAGAACTCACCTACCATCTCTCTATGAACAAGAAGTTCATAAAATCAGTAAAGAGCTGGAAGTGCAGGAAACATTGCAGTGACTACAGACATCTGGACATCCAGGCAAACAAAAGGCTTCCTCACTGTCACGGCACACTTCATTTCTTCTGATTATAATATGAGGTCTGTTGTATTAGAAACAGTCAGAATGACAAACAACCATACAGCAGAGAATATTGCAGAGGAACTGACACATATATGCAACAAGTGGAAAATTCTAGATAAGATATGTTGTGCTATAACTGACAATGCTGCCAATATGATCTCAGCAATAAAGACACACATGAATTTACGCCATATTCCATGCTTTGCTCATACACTAAATTTAGTAGTGCAAGATTCAATGAAGAGCACAAGAGAGATGCAAATATTGAAAACTAAAGTAAAACAAATTGTTACTTTTTTCCACCATAGTGTCAAAGCCTCTGATAAGCTGAGCCAGCTTCAACAACAGCACGGTGTTCAGGTTAAAAAGCTAATTCAAGATGTAGAGACCAGGTGGAACTCGACCTATCATATGTTGGAACGCTTCGTACAGCAAAGTGATCTCGTCACTACTACACTTTGCTTGCTAGGGAAAAATGACTTGTGCCTTAGCAGTGATGAGCTTAACCTCACAAAAAAGGCAATAGCTGTATTACAGTATTTTGATGAGGCGACAAAAGAATTGTCAGCAGAAAAATTTACATCTCTCTCGAAAGTTATCCCCATTGTAAGAGGATTGCAAGATTCACTGCAGTGTATTGATGACGACATGGATGTCCAGATGTTAAGTAGTTTCCCGTTATGTCAGGAACTAAAAAAACAAATGAAACGTAGGTTTCCTACAGTAGAAGGGGTTTTCTTCATTGGGGCAGCAACCATCCTAGACCCTAGATTTAAAAAGCTTACTTTTGCAGATGTTTCTAACATCAAGGCCATAGAAGAGCGTATATTAAGCGAATTACGCTCGAAATATACAGATGATGCCCAAGAAACATTATCTGCGCCTTCTGTGGTTTTAGAATCAGAATCAACAGCAAAAGCAGGAAAAAAATCGTTGTGGAAAAGCTTTGATGCCAAAGCAGAGAAGACCTCACAGGTAACCTCACGTCCATCTACAGAGGCATGCATAGAGTTGCGGCGATATTTTGAAGAGCCAAGAGTTCCCAGATGTGAAGATCCACTTTCATGGTGGAAGAAAAAATCACAAATTTTCCCAAACCTTTCTGAACTGGTAAAAAAAATTCTTTGTGTACCAGCATCATCAGTCCCATCTGAGAGACTTTTCTCCAAAGCAGGAGAATTAATATCGCAGAGGCGTAGCACTCTGAAAGACAAAAATGTCAACATGATTCTTTTTCTAAATAAGAACATAGAGTAAGGTAATGAAATGCTACTCCTATTTAAGGAGAGGACTGCTACACCTGTTAAATTAAGGAGAGGACTGCTACTCTTATTTCATTAAGGAGAGGACTACTATTCCTATTTTTTCCGGAGAATTGATAAAATTAACGAAAGGATTATTTGTTTTATATTGTAGTCCTTATTTAAGAAATGAATTTATTGTACAATATGCTAGTCCTTGTTTAAGGATGTTATATTTTTCTACTATAATTTCGTTTACTATGAATAAGTATTTTTCGTTTGCATCCTTTAATATATATTTGAATTTTCATTCCATGATGTGATATGTAACTGTGATTCTGTGCTGTGAATCTACTTTAATAATATTGTATTGTATGAATTTTGTATTGTATGTATTTATTTGATGTGTAGTAAGGAGTAATGCCATATTTTTTCATAAATGAATTTGCATACAATGTCATGTCCATTGTAATCGTCAAAGACTACTCTATATTATACACTATACACAGTAGTCTTTGTAATCGTTAACAATATTTTCATATGAAGGATTAATCAAAATAATCTTTGTTGTACTCATTATGAACATAATAAATGTCAAATATAGTAATCACACTTTGCTTTATGTTCCTTTATAAGTTTATAGTATAAAAGAAATGTTCATGCATAGTATATTATATATATATATACAACTTTTAACAAATAAATCCAATGCAGGAGTAAGAATAACGATACTACTACAACAACTACTACTACTACTACTGCTACTACTACTACTACTACTACTACTACTACTAATAATAATAATAATAAAAATAATAATAATAATAATAATGATAATGATAATAATTATAATAGGAGTAATAATAGTAATGATAATAATAATAAGAGTAATAATAATGATAATAATAATAATAATAATAATAATAATAATAATGATAATAATAATAATAATAATAATAATAATATAATATGCTCCATAAAATGTAGGTAACAAGCGTAGAAGGCAGTATGAATCGTAAAAGCTACGCGCAATGGAATCGAAACAGCTCCCTGCCAGCCTCCAGGCGCCAGCGCGCGAGAGGAATCGATGCCGGAATCGATACCGGAATCGTTAAGCACAAATCGATACCGGAATCGTTAAGCACAAATCGATGCCGGAATCGTTTCGCACGAAACGATTCCGGCATCGATTCCGGTATCGATTCCTCTCGCGCACTGGCGCCTGGAGGCTGGCAGGGAGCTGTTTCGATTCCATTGCGCCGCTGCGCGTAGCTTTTACGATTCATACTGCCTTCTGCGCTTGTTACCTACATTTTATGGAGCATATTATATTATTATTATTATTATTATTAGTAGTAGTAGTAGTATTACTCATATTTATTGCTATTATTATTATTTATTATTATTATAATTATTATTATTATTATTATTATTATTATTATTATTACTCTTATTATAATTATAATAATTGTTATTATTATTATTAGTAGTAGTAGTCGTGCAAGACTGTTCGGTCTTGCCATGCGGCGCGAGAGAGGAATCGATACCGGAATCGTTAAGCACAAATCGATACCGGAATCGTTAAGCACAAATCGATGCCGGAATCGTTTCGCACGAAACGATTCCGGCATCGATTCCGGTATCGATTCCTCTCGCGCACTGGCGCCTGGAGGCTGGCAGGGAGCTGTTTCGATTCCATTGCGCGTAGCTTTTACGATTCATACTGCCTTCTACGCTTGTTACCTACATTTTATGGAGCATATTATATTATTATTATTATTATTATTATTATTATCATTATTATTATTATTATTATTATTATTATTATTATCATTATTATTACTCTTATTATTATTATCATTACTATTATTACTCCTATTATAATTATTATCATTATCATTATTATTATTATTATTATTATTATTATTATTATTATTATTAGTAGTAGTAGTAGTAGTAGTAGTAGTAGTATACTAGTTACTAGTTAGGCTAGTTACTACCTAGTCTTTCCTTTACGTATATCTGGAAAATATAATAAATATTTTGTTTTAAAATATTATTATACTTGTTATGAGATGAAGGCTACCCTACAATAAGAAAACACTATATAGTGAAACATTTTGTAATATAATTTAGTCATAGTTGTGGTGCTGCGCGACATAATGTACCGTCCTGAGGAGGACTTGCACTCGAGTCGGGGGTGACTCGGCTGAGGACAGGAGTGACTCAGTGAGGAAATGACCGGTGGTGGTTGAGTGAGGTCCGCCGAGCCCCAGCCAGCTTCACTGGCAACTCTCGTGCCGTCACGAGTTATTGGCCAATCAAATGGCAAAAACTCTCTACGCTGCCACTGTTCAGTGTTTACTCAAATTACTATGTGAAATATCTGTGGAATCGTTTCCGAGGAATCGATTCCGTTGAGTGGAATCGATTCCACTGCCTCTGTGGTGGAATCGTCGGAATCGATTCCGGAATCGATTCGCGCCCACCCCTAATTGACAGAACTCAGTCCTACAGAAATGAATCTGCTAAAAAGAAGGAACTTGATCACCTTTTAATAAAAATGATTGTTCAAGATCTTCAGCCACTATCAATAACTGAAGATAAAGGATTTAAGAGTTTCGTTCATGGCCTAAATCCTCGGTATGGGCTTCCTAGTCGCAGAGTGTTGACGAGAACTCACCTACCATCTCTCTATGAACAAGAAGTTCATAAAATCAGTAAAGAGCTGGAAAGTGCAGGAAACATTGCAGTGACTACAGACATCTGGACATCCAGGCAAACAAAAGGCTTCCTCACTGTCACGGCACACTTCATTTCTTCTGATTATAATATGAGGTCTGTTGTATTAGAAACAGTCAGAATGACAAACAACCATACAGCAGAGAATATTGCAGAGGAACTGACACATATATGCAACAAGTGGAAAATTCTAGATAAGATATGTTGTGCTATAACTGACAATGCTGCCAATATGATCTCAGCAATAAAGACACACATGAATTTACGCCATATTCCATGCTTTGCTCATACACTAAATTTAGTAGTGCAAGATTCAATGAAGAGCACAAGAGAGATGCAAATATTGAAAACTAAAGTAAAACAAATTGTTACTTTTTTCCACCATAGTGTCAAAGCCTCTGATAAGCTGAGCCAGCTTCAACAACAGCACGGTGTTCAGGTTAAAAAGCTAATTCAAGATGTAGAGACCAGGTGGAACTCGACCTATCATATGTTGGAACGCTTCGTACAGCAAGTGATCTCGTCACTACTACACTTTGCTTGCTAGGGAAAAATGACTTGTGCCTTAGCAGTGATGAGCTTAACCTCACAAAAAAGGCAATAGCTGTATTACAGTATTTTGATGAGGCGACAAAAGAATTGTCAGCAGAAAAATTTACATCTCTCTCGAAAGTTATCCCCATTGTAAGAGGATTGCAAGATTCACTGCAGTGTATTGATGACGACATGGATGTCCAGATGTTAAGTAGTTTCCCGTTATGTCAGGAACTAAAAAAACAAATGAAACGTAGGTTTCCTACAGTAGAAGGGGTTTTCTTCATTGGGGCAGCAACCATCCTAGACCCTAGATTTAAAAAGCTTACTTTTGCAGATGTTTCTAACATCAAGGCCATAGAAGAGCGTATATTAAGCGATTACGCTCGAAATATACAGATGATGCCCAAGAAACATTATCTGCGCCTTCTGTGGTTTTAGAATCAGAATCAACAGCAAAAGCAGGAAAAAAATCGTTGTGGAAAAGCTTTGATGCCAAAGCAGAGAAGACCTCACAGGTAACCTCACGTCCATCTACAGAGGCATGCATAGAGTTGCGGCGATATTTTGAAGAGCCAAGAGTTCCCAGATGTGAAGATCCACTTTCATGGTGGAAGAAAAAATCACAAATTTTCCCAAACCTTTCTAAAACTGGTAAAAAAAATTTTTTGTGTACCAGCATCATCAGTCCCATCTGAGAGACTTTTCTCCAAAGCAGGAGAATTAATATCGCAGAGGCGTAGCACTCTGAAAGAAAAAAATGTCAACATGATTCTTTTTCTAAATAAGAACATAGAGAAGGTAATGAAATGCTACTCCTTTTTAAGGAGAGGACTGCTACACCTTTTAAATTAAGGAGAGGACTGCTACTCTTATTTCATTAAGGAGAGGACTACTATTCCTATTTTTTCCGGAGAATTGATAAAATTTAAAAGAAAGGATTATTTGTTTTATTGTAGTCCTTATTTAAGAAATGAATTTATGTACAATATGCTAGTCCTTGTTTAAGATGTTATATTTTTCTACTATATTTCGTTTACTATGAATAAGTATTTTTCGTTTGCACCCTTTAATATATATTTGAATTTTCATTCCATGATGTGATATGTAACTGTGATTCTGTGCTGTGAATCTACTTTAATAATATTGTATTGTATGAATTTTGTATTGTATGTATTTATTTGATGTGTAGTAAGGAGTAATGCCATATTTTTCATAAATGAATTTGCATACAATGTCATGTCCTTTGTAATCGTCAAAGACTACTCTATATTATACACTATAACAGTAGTCTTTGTAATCGTTAAAAATATTTCATATGAAGGATTAATCAAAATAATCTTTGTTGTACTCATTATGAACATAATAAATGTCAAATATAGTAATCACACTTTGCTTTTGTTCCTTTATAAGTTATTAGTATAAAAGAAATGTTCATGCATAGATATTATATATATATATACAACTTTTAACAAATAAAAACCAATGCAGGAGTAAGAATAAAGATACTACTACAACAACTACTATACTACTACTGCTACTACTACTAAATACTACTATAATAATAATATAATAATAATAATAAATAAAAATAATAATAATAATTTAATAATGATAATGATAATAATTATAATAGGAGTAATAATAGTAATGATAATAATAATAAGAGTAATAATAATGATAAAAATAAAAATATAATAATAATAATAATAATGATAATAATAATAATAATAAAAATAAAAATATAATATGCTCCATAAAAAAGTAGGTAACAAGCGTAGAAGGCGTATGAATCGTAAAAGCTACGCGCAATGGAACGAAACAGCTCCTGCCAGCCTCCAGGCGCCAGCGCGCGAGAGGAATCGATGCCGGAATCGATACCGGAATCGTTTTAAACACAAAACGATACCGGGAAAGTTTAAACACAAAAACGATGCCGGAATCGTTTCGCACGAAACGATTCCGGCATCGATTCCGGTATCGATTCCTCTCGCGCACTGGCGCCTGGAGG
Organism: Chionoecetes opilio; assembly: GCA_016584305.1. NCBI lineage: Eukaryota > Metazoa > Arthropoda > Malacostraca > Decapoda > Majidae > Chionoecetes > Chionoecetes opilio. The sequence continues at coordinate 19,782 of JACEEZ010003474.1, read as the reverse complement.
CTGGCAGGGAGCTGTTTCGATTCCATTGCGCCGCTGCGCGTAGCTTTACGATTTCATACTGCCTTCTGCGCTTGTTACCTACATTTTATGGAGCATATATATTATTATTATTATTATAGTAGTAGTAGTAGTAGTAGTATTACTCATATTTATTGCTATTATTATTATTATTATTATTATTATAATTATTATTATTATTATTATTATTATTATTATTATTACTCTTATTATAATTATAATAATTTTTTATTATTATTATTAGTAGTAGTAGTCGTGCAAGACTGTTCGGTCTTGCCATGCGGGCGAGAGAGGAATCGATACCGGAATCGTTAAGCACAAATCGATACCGGAATCGTTAAGCACAAATCGATGCCGGAATCGTTTCGCACGAAACGATTCCGGCATCGATTCCGGTATCGATTCCTCTCGGCACTGGCGCCTGGAGGCTGGCAGGGAGCTGTTTTGATTCCATTGCGCGAGCTTTTACGATTCATACTGCCTTTCGCTTGTTACCTACATTTTATGGAGCATATTATATATTATTATTATTATTATTATTATTATTATTATTATTTTTATTATTATTACTCTCTTTATATTTTTTATTATTATTGTTATATTTGTAGTAGTAGTAGTAGTAGTAGTAGTATACTAGTTTTCTAGTTAGGCTAGTTTCTACCTAGGTCTTTCCTTTCGTATATCGGAAAATATAATAAATATTTTTTTTTTTTTTTTTTTTAAAATATTATTATACTTGTTATGAGATGAAGGGTACCTACAAAAAGAAAACACTATAAGTGAAACATTTTTTAATATAATTTAGTCATAGTTGTGGTGCTGCGCGACATAATGTACCGTCCTGAGGAGGACTTGCCCCTCGAGTCGGGGGTGACTCGGCTGAGGGGAAAGGGGTGACTCAGTGAGGAATGACCGGTGGTGGTTGAGTGAGGTCCGCCGAGCCCCAGCCAGCTTCACTGGCAACTCTCGTGCCGTCACGAGTTATTGGCAATCAAATGGCAAAAACTCTCCTACGCCTGCCACTGTTCAGTGTTACTCAATTACTATGTGAAATATCTTGGAATCGTTTTCCGAGGAATCGATTCCCTTGAGGGAATCGATTCCACTGCCTCTGTGGTGGAATCGTCGGAATCGATTCCGGAATGATTCGCGCCCCCCCCTAATTGACGAACTCGTCCTCAGAAAAAATTGCAAAAAGAAGGAACTTGATCATTTTTAATAAAAGATTGTTTCAAGTTTTAGCACTATCAAAATGAAGAAAAAGGATTTAAGAGTTTCGTTTCTGGCCAAACCCTCGGTAGGGTTTCCCTTAGTCGCAGAGTGTTGACGGAATCACCTACCATCTCTCTAGAACAAAAGTTCATAAAATCGTAAAGAGTGGAAAGTGCAGGAAACATTGAGTGACTACGGGACATTGGCCCTCCAGGCAAACAAAAGGTTTTCCACTGTACGGCCATTCTTTTTTTTGATTATAATATAGGTCTGTGATTGAAACGCAAAATGACAAAAAACCCAACAGCAGAGAATTTTGCAGAGGACTAAATATAGCAACAAGGGAAAAATTTAGAAAAGATTTTTGGGTGTATAATGACAATGTGCCAATAGACTCAAATAAAGACACACATAAATTTTACGCCATATTCCATGCTTTGTATACACTAAATTGTAGTGCAAGATTCAATGAAGAGCAAAAGAGAGATGCAAAATTTAAAAAAAAGTAAAAAAAATTGTTACTTTTTTTCCCCCAAGTGTCAAAGCCTCTGATAACGAGCCAGCTTTAAAAACAGCCCGGGGTTCAGGTTTAAAACTAATTTAAGAAGAGACCAGGGGAATCGACCCATATATGTTGGAAAAAGCTTCTACAGCAAAGGACTCGTCATTAAAAACTTTGCTTGCTAGGAAAAAGACTGTGCCCTTTGCAGTGAGAGAACCTCACAAAAAAAAGGGAAAGCGATTTCGATTTTTTTGAGGGGACAAAGAATTTCAGCAGAAAAATTTTAAACTTCTCGAAAATCCCCCATTGAAGAGGATTGCAAATTTACTGAGGTTTTTTGATGACGACATGGATGTCCAGATGTTAAATATTCCCGTTATGTCAGGAACAAAAAAAAAAATTTAAAAAGTAGGTTCCCAAGTAGAAGGGGTTTTTCATTGGGGCAAACCATCCCAGACCTAGATTTAAAAAGCTACTTTTTTAGAGTTTTCTAACTCAAAGGTAGAAAGCGTATATAAGCGAATTTCGCCGAAAATAAGGATGCCCCCAAAAAAAAATATCTGCGCCTTCTGTGGTTTTTGAAACAGAATAACAGCAAAAGCAGGAAAAAAAATCGTTTTTGGAAAAGCTTTGATCCAAACAGAGAAGACCCCACAGGTAAAACCCCCGCCACAAGAGGGACTGAGTTTTCGGGGATATTTTAAAGCAAGGTTTCCCCAAGTGAAGATCCACTTTCAGGTGGAAGAAAAAATCACAAAATTTTTCCCAAACTTTCTGAATGGTAAAAAAAATTTTTTGGGACCAGATATAGTCCTCTGAGGACTTTTTCCAAAACAGGGAATTTAAAAGCAGAGGCGTACATTGAAAGACAAAAAAGTAAAATGATTTTTTTTCAAATAAAAACATAGGTAAAGGAATGAAAGCCCCCTATTTTAAAAGGGGGGACGCACCCTGTTAAAATTAAAGGGGGGACTGCTACTCTTTTTTCATAAGGGGGAGGATACTTTCCTTTTTTTCCGGGGAGAAAAATTGAAAAAAATAACCGAAAGGAAAAATTATTTTTTTAAAAAATTTTTTTAAATTTTTTTTTATTAAAGGGGAAA
>JACEEZ010003474.1:0-15982 GCA_016584305.1 Chionoecetes opilio | reverse complement strand
GAGAGAGAGAAGAGGAGAGAGAGAGAGTTTGAGTTTGACTTTGGTCCTTGATGACAGGATTGGACGTGCTCGCATAGAACGCAGATTGTGAGAGTATTTAGCAAGATTAACTACAGACAAAGGTAAGACACTGACTTCTAACGGGAACCCTACTTGTTCTCTTCCAGCAGCGCGCAGTGTGTAAGGGAAAAGGGAGATTGTGTTACTTTCATCCCTACAGATGATATGATAAGTCGATGACAACTGACAAACTATCATTATAAGCGCCAGCTGACACAGGGGATAAAAGAATGGAGGAGGAACAGAAATAACTCTTTTCTTTTGAGGATGATAGCTATGTAGAGTTCTCGAGCTCAGCTTGTTTTGAGTCATTATGTGTTACTAAATATATTTTTGTTTTTATTTAATTTCATTTATTTTGGAAAAAATAAATTAACATGGAATTTTGTGTCATGATTGGATATATTATATATTTTGGTGAAAAGAGAAAATATTTTTATATGTGTAATGCTGAATTCAATGATGTATATAGTTATCTACTGATTATAATTTTAGCTAAGGTTGTACGATATAATCTATCTGAAAATACGAGAATTTTGGTGTCTCGGTACGATAATGTCGGCTACAAAAGTTCACATCCCTGCCCTAGATACCCTACCCTGCCCCAGCCAGAGGCCAGTCGCTAGGGGTGGGCAAGAATCGTTATCTTGGAAATTCACGATTCCGATTCTTGAGGTTGGCGGAATCGGTGGAATCGATTCCGGAATCGATTCCTCTCTCGCGCCGCATGGCAATCAATGAATTTGCATACAATGTCATGTCCATTGTAATCGTCAAAGACTACTCTATATTATACACTATACACAGTAGTCTTTGTAATCGTTAACAATATTTTCATATGAAGGATTAATCAAAATAATCTTTGTTGTACTCATTATGAACATAATAAATGTCAAATATAGTAATCACACTTTGCTTTATGTTCCTTTATAAGTTTATAGTATAAAAGAAATGTTCATGCATAGTATATTATATATATATATACAACTTTTAACAAATAAATCCAATGCAGGAGTAAGAATAACGATACTACTACAACAACTACTACTACTACTACTGCTACTACTACTACTACTACTACTACTACTACTAATAATAATAATAATAAAAATAATAATAATAATAATAATAATGATAATGATAATAATTATAATAGGAGTAATAATAGTAATGATAATAATAATAAGAGTAATAATAATGATAATAATAATAATAATAATAATAATAATAATAATAATGATAATAATAATAATAATAATAATAATAATATAATATGCTCCATAAAATGTAGGTAACAAGCGTAGAAGGCAGTATGAATCGTAAAAGCTACGCGCAATGGAATCGAAACAGCTCCCTGCCAGCCTCCAGGCGCCAGCGCGCGAGAGGAATCGATGCCGGAATCGATACCGGAATCGTTAAGCACAAATCGATACCGGAATCGTTAAGCACAAATCGATGCCGGAATCGTTTCGCACGAAACGATTCCGGCATCGATTCCGGTATCGATTCCTCTCGCGCACTGGCGCCTGGAGGCTGGCAGGGAGCTGTTTCGATTCCATTGCGCCGCTGCGCGTAGCTTTTACGATTCATACTGCCTTCTGCGCTTGTTACCTACATTTTATGGAGCATATTATATTATTATTATTATTATTATTAGTAGTAGTAGTAGTAGTATTACTCATATTTATTGCTATTATTATTATATTATTATTATTATAATTATTATTATTATTATTATTATTATTATTATTATTACTCTTATTATAATTATAATAATTGTTATTATTATTAGTAGTAGTAGTAGTCGTGCAAGACTGTTCGGTCTTGCCATGCGGCGCGAGAGAGGAATCGATACCGGAATCGTTAAGCACAAATCGATACCGGAATCGTTAAGCACAAATCGATGCCGGAATCGTTTCGCACGAAACGATTCCGGCATCGATTCCGGTATCGATTCCTCTCGCGCACTGGCGCCTGGAGGCTGGCAGGGAGCTGTTTCGATTCCATTGCGCGTAGCTTTTACGATTCATACTGCCTTCTGCCCTTGTTACCTACATTTTATGGAGCATATTAATTATTATTATTATTATTATTATTATTATTATTATTATTATTATTATTATTACTCCTATTATAATTATTATTATTATTATTATTATTATTATAGTAGTAGTAGTAGTAGTAGTATACTAGTTACTAGTTGGCTAGTTACTACCTAGTCTTTCCTTTACGTATATCTGGAAAATATAATAAATATTTTGTTTTAAAATATTATTATACTTGTTATAGAGATGAAGGCTACCCTACAATAAGAAAACACTATATAGTGAAACATTTTGTAATATAATTTAGTCATAGTTGTGGTGCTGCGCCGACATAATGTACCGTCCTGAGGAGGACTTGCACTCGAGTCGGGGGTGACTCGGCTAAAGGACAGGAGTGACTCAGTGAGGAAATGACCGGTGGGGGTTGAGTGAGGTCCGCCGAGCCCCAGCCAGCTTCACGGGCAACTCTCGTGCCGTCACGAGTTATTGGCCAATCAAATGGCAAAAACTCTCTACGCTGCCACTGTTCATGTTTACTCAAATTACTATGTGAAATATCTGTGAATCGTTTCCGGGGAAATCGATTCCGTTGAGTGGAATCGATTCCACTGCCTCTGTGGTGGAATCGTCGGAATCGATTCCGGAATCGATTCGCGCCCACCCCTACCAGTCGCCAGCCTGCGCCTCGCTTCCCCATGACACTGTGATCAGAGTCCCGCGCAGAGTGACGTCACCATCTAAATACATAAGAACCTAAGAAAATAAGGAAGCTACAAGAGGCTGGGAGACCGACACGTGGTAGTTCCTGTTACTTAATACTACCTACATCCACCTTTCATCCCCCTCCATGAAATTATCTAGCCTCCTTTTAAAGCTCCCTATTGACTCTGCACAACTAATTAGCTCCTAGTTAGCGTCTCAGAGCATTTCTTTCCTTCCAGCGTCACACTCCCGCCCTGCCACGAGTACCGGATGATGGGACATGTAAGAACATAAGAACATAAGTAAATAAGGAAGCTACAAGAGGCCGCGAGACCTACACGAGGTAGTTCCTGTTACTGAACACTATCTACCTGCAGAGAGATGTCACGTCATAATAATGCACTAACAATTAAAGCACGTCTTGATGGCAACATATTTCAGATGATAGTCTTTGTAGTGTAGGTAAGTAAGGGTGCGAACATCCTGACAGCTTTCTTGAAGGGTCAAGGGAATGATGAGTCATGTTTCAGGGTGAATTTGTCATCGGTGAACCTTGCTTGGGTTAACATGCACAAAGACAGGAGTGTTACAATGTGTGATGCATCCGTCGCAATACTTGTCTCACACTGTTTCGTCATAGCCAGCTTGGTGAATCCCGTTTTGAGGGACCCAAATACCAGATGACCTCTGAAGTCAAGTCTTACAGGAGGGGGCCTCAAGTCACGCGTCATTCACCCACGGCCCTTGTCACGCGAACGGGACTCGCGATCGCCATCTATTACGTTCCCGGAAAGAGCTCATAGTGACCGATCCATGGGTAGTGCTAGACCTCGCAAACCACACACACCCCATCCCCTCGCTCAAGGGGGACAGTAACAACAACTTTCTCTGCTGTTAGTGGATTCCACCCTGGCCGGGGCTTCTAAGACCACCAACCACACCTACGATCACCAACGAACAGCAGGTGGAGGCACATCCGATCAGACCACACAGGCTGTGTGCGTGTGTGCGTGTGTGTGTGTGTGAGAGAGAGAGAGAGAGAGAGAGAGAGAGAGAGCGCGCTATAGCGACTGTGACAATGCCTGTGTTTATACGTGTAGACCACTGCATAGTCTAGTGGCGTGTGCTGGGTAACTAAAGAGAGACTATTTGACTTAGGGCCGTACTATTAAACCTTCCGCCCGGGCTGGCGATCGCCTGCCGATGCTCCGCCAGGCGAACGCCAGCCTCAGGAAATCCTTACTTTTAAACACTGGCTTACGCCAACCCTGGCGAACGCCAGGGTTGGCGGACGTGAGTGTTCGCCAGCGCTAACCTTCTCCTATTCTCGCTCGACTCTGCGAAATAGCGCTTGAAATCGCGGGAAAATTCAATTTTTGATTACATCTAAGTCGACACCACTGCTACGAGTGACGATGCTGGTCTCTTAAGGCAACTCCTATTTTCCACTGTGGTAAGGGGATGCTCATTGACCTCATCAGGAGTATTTTGGGAAGGCATAATGACAAAACTACCAAGTTATATGCCGTAAATTGCTCTTGTAGCTACTCTTTTCCAGACAGAAACTGTTATTAAAAATTAAATTTTCGTTCATCATGAACTAACGAGCAATAATATGTCATATGCTCCCTAAGGCAGTTGTGATATTAACCATTTAAAGTTATTTACCACCTACTCGTGAAAGAAAAGGGTATTAGTTCGGTAGTGGGCTTCCCAAAAGTCCTAGATTTTATACTTTACTACGGTTCCGAGTATAGTGGTTAGCACGCTCGGCTCACAACCGAGAAGTCCGGGTTGTCCCCGGGCGGAGCAAAGATAGATGGGGTTTTCTTAAACCCGAGCCCCTGTCCACCCAGCATGAATGGTACGGTTTTAGCCGGGGGTCTTGAACCCCCCTCCCCGGGTGGTGGGCTTCGGCCAACACTTAATTGCTGCACGGTAGATCACAAAGGTTCTGAGGAATTTTTCCTCTAAACAAACAAAAAAAAACAAACATCACGTGTAGAATTTCATTGTGAAATTTTGAACCCCATTCCCATGGTGCAATTAATAATAATGGTGTTACATGTCTACCGAAAATCTACCGTTTTTTCCCAGCCATAAAACTTTTTAAGTTAGGTTAAATTAGTTTAGTTAGAGGTGGGGTTTGGTTAGTAACAGATATCAGAAAAAAGAAAATTTCAATACTATGGCTGCGAGCGAGAAATTAGGTTTCGGGGCGGGCGGGCACCCCCACCCTGTAAACAAACATTTTTTCCGACAAACGATGCAGTTCATTCAAAACAATCAAACTATTCAGGAAAAACTAAGTTTCGACCTCGAAATCACGTAATGCCCACTTCGAAATTTAACCAAAGATAGTCTGATATTTATAATTTAAACTCTCTCACACTATCTAACGTGCAACAATAGTATACCCTTTTACTTCCAGTAGTGAATATTATTAGATAAATACCATTTAACCTAAAATTGAAACAGTCGATCATATACTTCCAGTAATTGTATTTTGAATATATTTATCCCCCGCTTAAACCTAACATGCAGCAATCGATCATACTTCCAGTATCGATATTAAAAATCATCACTTTTTAATGGGGTTTTGGGCCTTAGTTTGTAGGTTAAAAATGTAGGGTTAGGTTAGTGAGTCTAAATGTAGGGTTAGGTTAGTGAGTAAAGGTAGGGAGTTAATTTTTTTCCTATCCTATAGGTTACAGGGTGTTTCTTTACAAAAGTTGTTTCGTAGCCAGGTTTTTGTTAGTTGTTTCGTACACTGACTTTTAGTTTTTTTTCCGTACATTCGTGATGTCTTTTCGTACTCTAGTTCAACTCTGAGCTGAGTGTACGAAACGACTATGGTTTTCATATAGACTATGAAACAACTTTTTTGGTGTACTAATCTACTGGTGTACGAAACAAACTTTGTGTACAAAACTGATGCAACCCGCTCCTATAAAACTCTCCTTCCCTACTAAAGCATTTTATATCTCTGAAATTTAGTGATTTGCGACGGAAACTCTTGAGATATGTTTCTCAGAATCTATTTAGGTAAAGAAAACCATTCATCATTTACCTAACATCCCCACTTAACATGCTACACACTATCAGATATTTCCAGTAGTTATATAAATAATTAAATATCGTTCACCAACTTAACTAACCTGCTACACACTATCAGATACTTCAGCAGTGATATAAATCATTAAATATAGTTCACCACTTAAACCTAACATGCTACAATCAATCATACTTCCCCAAAAACAATTTTTGATATTAATCATTTAATCTCATTCACCACTTAACAAGTACAAAGACAAAACAATATTAGGTTTGTGATATTAACATTAGGAAAAAGTTTTTCAGTATGTTTTTACCAACCAACTTTTAATTCCAACTCCCGTCTCGCTCAGGAACAAATCTAGGCTGTCTTTCCCGTCTTTCACAGTTTGTCTTGGCAATCTGATCCATTCTGCTTTGGCTGGATCAAGCACTTCTATATCTTCAAATCTAGCAGTGCGTTTCCCTAATCTGGAAAATAATATATGAAACATATATAACCTAACATTCATTTAAATATACTGTAAGTTATTTTAAATCAGAGAAAATAAATCACCCCAAAAATAAGTATCAGATAATTCAAACAATTTTAAAAAAACTTTCATGACAAAGTTCGTCCTCAAAAAAAATTATGCGCATAAATGAAAATTTAGTTAGGTTAGTGAACTAGCAAGGGGGGGTCCGGGGGGCACAGGCCCTAGTTATATCAGTAGGTATTGTTCAATAGTGAGTATTGATTGAAACTGCATATTACCCTTCTATTGTAACAAAAGTTGTAACTCATTCAAATTTCATCTGATTATAACCAAAAATAAAAGGTTAAAAATTTTACACTAGGACCCAAAATTTCCCTACACAAATTGGAGCATGGTTTGTTTACCTTTTTGTATTCTAGGAACTTTCTTCATGAGCTTCCATCGCAAAAATTACTTTTGGAGATATAATATAACATCCTATTTTTCGGGAAGGAGAGAGACAAGTGTTTTGTGGCACCTCCCCCTTCTTCCTCTTGTGACCTGCATCACCTCTATTCTTCCCTTGCCGCGGACACTTTTTAATGAGGATTTGACTTTGAAAATAAATGTTTTAACCTAACTAAAGTCAAATCCTCATTAAAAAGTGTCCGCGGCAAGGTTAATATATGAAACTAAAATAATATATGAAACATATAATAACCTAACATTCATTTAAATATACTGTAAGTGATTTTAAATCAGAGAAAAAAAAAATCACCCAAAAATAAGTATCAGATAAATTCCAAACATATTTTTAAAACTTTCATGACAAAGTTTCGTCCTCAAAAAAAAGTTATGCGCATAAATGAAAATTTAGTTAGGTTAGTGAACTAGCAAGGGGGGTCCGGGGGTTAGGAAGTGGGGTTAGGAAGGGTTAGGCAAGCGGGGTCCGGGGGTTAGGAAGGGTTAGGTTAGTGAGTGTATACACTCCCCTTCCTAGGGGAGTGTATACACTCACTAACCTTAGTTAGTGAGTGTATACACTCACTAACCTTAGGTTAGTGAGTGTATACACTCCCCTTCCTAGGGGAGTGTATACACTCACTAACCTAACCCCATGCATCCCCATGAGGGGATGTAGTCAATTCGTTCACAAGTCATTTCGTGCACCAGTAGATTCGTACACCAAAAAAGTTGTTTCGTAGTCTATATGAAACCATAGTCGTTTCGTACAATCAGCTCAGAGTTGAACGTTACTACTAGAGTTACGAAACGACATCACGTATGTAAAGCAAAACTCAAATCAGTGTAAAGAAACAACTAACAAAAACCCGGGTACGAAACTCCTGTAACAGTAGGGTTAGGTTAGTTTTTTTTTCATATCTCCTATATGTTTTTTGGGAGTTTCGTACCGGTTTTGTTGTTTTTTCGTACACTGATTTTGAGTTTTGCGTACATACGTGATGTCGTTTTCGTAACTCTAGTAGTAAAGTTCAACTCTGGGGCTGAGTGTACGAAACGACTATGTTTCCCTATAGACTACGAAACAACTTTTTGGTCTACTAATCTACTGGTGTACGAAACAACTTGTGAACGAACTGACTGCAACCCCTTCCTATACACTCCCCTTCCTACTAAAAGCATCTTTAAACTCCGAAAATAAATGATTTGCGACGGAAAACTCATTGAGAGAATGTTTTTTCAGAATCTATTAAGGGAAACAGAAACCATACTCTCAAAGGTGTGAGAATTTGGTCCAGTGTAAAAATTTACCAAAAAAAACTAATTTAGTGTCGGGAGAACACTATTATAAGCACGTCCCCACGTGTAATGTATGAGGGTCAGAGGCCTCTGACATAGCTCAATTTAAAGAAGCCATCACCAAAACATAACCTGACATTGTACAAATAACACATTCAATTCTATCTGATATACAACAGAAAAAAAATATTTCAGTGGCGGGGGCACAATGATATCATAGTCCACGTCTCACTGAAATTCTATGAGGGTGAGGAGGCCCCCTGCTATAGCTTAGTGTAAATACGCCATCCCCAAAACATCCATGTATACATTATATTGGCAATATGGTCCCCAAACCAATTTTATTTGGACAAAAGGCAAAATACACTCACCTCGGGGAGGGGGGGGGGATGGAGGTGTCTGGTGCTGTCAGCTGCGTTGGAACCTCGATGATGTTTTGAAAATAATATACATGACTTATTTTTCCATGAAGAACTTGCCATCACAATTTTAAACCCTCGCAAAAGGTTTTCCTATCTCATGAAATGCTTAGTAGTATTGTAAAAAGTATAACTGAATGCAAAAAATGTTGGATCGCCCGGTGAGAGGGACGTCTCACCAGAACTCACGTTCGCCAGGCCTATTCCAATACTTCTCCTTCGCCAGCCCCGGGAGCAGCGCCTGCGGAGCGCTCGTGGCGTTTTAAAAGTAAGAAATCACTGAGCGCCCCGGCGAACGCTTTTCCCAGCCCTGGCGAAAGATTTTTTAAAAATAAAGGCCCTTATACACAAGACATTGTTGACCACTCTGCAAGGTAAGACTGTGGAGCAGGTTGGGGCATGAGTTTGAGCGCTGCATGAGCGAGCGAGTGGTTGAGTTGTTAGTGTTACTGTCAGGGCCAGCCAGACCCCGGCGTGAGGGAAGAGGTCCAGCCGGTCCCTGGGCTGCATGGGTCAGGGGGATGCAGGAACGGGGAAGAGAAGGAGGGCGGTGTTGTTAGACGCAGTGCTTTTTTTTTTCTTTTTCTTTTTTATATACGTTGGAACTTTTTTTTTTTTTTTTTTTACATCACAAAGGACTGGCCAAGGGCGCAACAAAAATGGGTAACACAAAGCCCGCTTATTTGCCAGTCCCTATAAAGAAGATAGTAACAGAATAAAATAAAAAAGAGGGGTGAGCCAATTTAGTTCGGGAGGTATCTTGTTACTCTTCTTATGAAAAGATTTAAGTCATAGGAAAGTGGAAAAATAGAAACAGGAAGAGAGTTCCAGAGTTTACCAGGCAAGGGATGAAAGAGTAAAGATACTGATTAACTCTTGCATTAGGAAGATGGACAAATAGGGAGAATGAGTAGAAAGTCTTGTGCAGCGAGGAGGGGGAGGGGGGAGGCATGCAGTTAGCAAGTTCAGAAAAAGCAGTGAGCATGAAAATAACGGTAGAAGAGAGCAAGAGAAGCAACATTGCGGCGGTGATTTAAGATTGAAGACAACCCAGTCAGAGGAGGGGAGTTGATGAGACGAAAAGCTTGAGGGCCAGATTGTCAAATGTCTTCTCGGTGAAGAATGTCTTCGTCACGTAATTTGGTCCCGTCAAACTGGTTTTGAGCCGCGACGGATATCGTCGCACCGCGGTAAGGTAAAGAAACGAAGACATCGCACAGACCCTGTCTCTTCACCATTCCCTTCGCGGGCGCTGATCTCCTCTGTACTTTTCATCCCCATTATTGGATAAGATAAAGACATTTCAGGGGAATTTTTTGTTTTACTTTTTACTTGTTTTAATTGACGAAATTATCCTTTGTGCGTAATAAAAAGAGTGGTTTGAAATCTCACCGGGAGACAACAGGCGGGCGGGGGCAGGGCAGACATTCAGAAAGAGTTAAAGGGGCACAGTGTTTAGCTTAACTAACTTCCTCTATTTGTACAACACCAGGGGCTACATTCGAGAGGCTTACTTCCGGTCTGCGACGCCTAGCGCCTTGCCAACAGCTGTTTCTGGGGCACTTTTGGGGCATTATCTGCAGACAGTGATACGTACGTAAAGAATAGCTGTCCAAATACAATAGCGACCACGGTCTGGGGGGGCGTGAGCAAGCTAATATACATAAAATACTCAATAAATTGATATATATGATGTTTTCTGACTCAAAACTGAACAGGGCAAGTATACAAATGAAAATTAGGACCATAAACTATCTCCGACCCGCGTGATGGAGTTGTTATTATGGGTGATGAGCCGAGTGGTGAACTACGCAGAATCCCGCGACCTTCCCGGGTTGTACAAATCGAGGCAGTTAGTAAGCTAAACACCCGTGCCTTTAAAACTCTTTCTGAATGTCTGCCCGGAATCGCGGGATTCTGGTAAGGGATATGGCAGGGCGCTACGGTGTCACTATGGGTATCTTTTCCGCTTGACTAATCTCTCTATTCCTAACTGTCTCTCTGGATTTGGGGAAGCAACCACCGCCGGGAGGCGGGTCACAAACCCCCGGCTCACACCGTACCATCACGGCTGGATGGACAAGGCTTGGGGTTTTATTAAGAAAGGGAGGCCTTATTACCTTCAGTCTGATCGTGGCGGTAGTGTCAGCTACCCGCCGGGCTTGGTGCGCGAGGTGGTCTCGTCAAGGGTCCCTCGGTGAGGTGCACGCCGTTCACCACTTCGGCCCATCACCCATAATACACTCACCAGATGTAGGAGATAGTTTTTCAGGGCCTAATTTCATTTGTATAACTTGCCTGTTCTATTTTCGTGAGTCAGAAAACATCATTATAGAGTCGTATTTTTGTGCATACTTGGAAGTAAAATTTACTTTATTTAGCTCCACCCATTTATTTTTTACTCTTTTCTTTTGCGTGCATAGAAAACTGAGCAGATACACTCCCGGCAGCGAATTATTACTTTTTTCCTGAAAAGTTTTACAGTCGTGGGTGTGAGTGGGTTTTTAAAGGCCCGGCCAATCAGATCGCGCGCATGAAAAATCCTAAAAACTCCTCCCGAAATGTTTCTCTTTTCCTTTAATTTCACCCCAATTCAAATTCATTACATGCGCACGACATGCAAGGGGATCTGTTTTTAATTAAAGATAGGAAAGGGAGTAAAAGGAGAGAGTGGGTACTCTTAACGGTAAGAAGTCAAAATTTTAAAAATTCTCCGCGCGTCTGGGAAAAAATTTTTCCCCAAAACCCCCTCGAATTTTTCAATGGTCCGAATCTTCGTTGAGCTTGTGCTTGCAAAAAATGTATTTTGCATATAGTCAAATACTTAAATTTTTTCATGAGTATTTCCTTTGCAATAGAAATGTTAAATTTGGTAATATGTTATTAACAAAAAAAAGCCTTTTAAGAACCTACGCGGGGCAGAAACGAACATTTCCAGTCTGTTTTCCTTCCAGGGAGAGGCTCTGTGTGTACCCACGGGCCCCCACACACCCACCACCCCCGCCACCCACCCGCCCCCCACCACCCCCCACCCACCCCCCCCACCACCACCCACCCACCACACGCCCATCACCCACCCGCCCACCCCCCGCCCCCCACACACCCACCCATCCCCCATCCCCCCACCACACCCCCACCAACACCCACCCACCACCGCCCATCACACACCCGCCCCCACACGCCCTCACCCTCCCCCCCACACAACACACACCACACGCCCATATACTCCCCCCACACACACCCCCACCCACGCCCTCACAATCCCCACCCACACCCACCCACCACACCCCCATCACCCATCCGCCCAACACCCCACCCACCCCCACCCCCACATAACCCGCCCCCACACACCCACCCAACAAAACTCCTCCACACCTGCCCCCACACCCCGCCCTGGATTTTAAAAGGGGGGAGATCCTGAAGGATGAATCACAACCAGCATTCTCTGGGTTTTTAGGCAAAGAATTTTGGGTGAAACGTAGTGTGGTCACGATACATAGTACGGGGCCTAAAAGCATTAAACATCCTCGCGCCATGTGAAATGGCTTGTAGCAATAGATATTCAAATAACAGTTTCATAGCGCCCTAAAATTTCGTTTAAATATAAAGTCCATCTATAGGTTAAAAACAATGCGGGCCCCATTCAAAAGAGCTAAAACAATTAGATATCATGGAAATCAGAAAATCCCGCTCTCTTTTTGCTGTCCTTAAATAATGTCAACCTTAACATATTCCTTGAGCCTCTTTAAAGCCCCGTCCAACTCCCACTCACCACCGTCGGCGCTTGCCGTCGACAGTTTCGTCCTAAAAAGTGGCAGGTGGACAGATGCCGACGAGCAAAATTTAACCGTCGGCGCTCCCCGCCAAAATATTCACAGGTTTAATATTGGGCGGGCATCCCCTCACTCAGGGGTCGCCCGAACCCAGCTTCAAGTTACGGCATTTTTCACTATCTAGATATTTTTGCATTGCATTACCGAAATACATCAGAACCAAGAAAGTCACTGATTACGATAGGGAAAAAAATAAAAATGGGAAAGGTGGGGAAATTGCAGGAGTTAAGCAAAAAAGTGAGAAAAATGTTTAACACTATTTTTTTGCTATTTTTTTAGAATACACAAAAATTTTTTTCGTATATTTTTCTTGCTTATATTGCAGAATGTGTCATGAAGTGATTTGGTCTTTTTTCTAAACCTCCTGGGGTTTTTCATAATCTCGGGGGTACACGATATGCAAAAAACATGACTCTATTTGAAATCGGGGAGGGCTGACCGCCGAACAAAACCCTTCGTGGGGACAAACCCGGGCACGGCGCTTCCCGTGGCAAGAAACCCGCGGAAGCGCCGACGGTGGTGAGTGTGTGTGGACGGGGCTTAAAGCCCCGTCCCACTCCCACTCCCCACCGTCGCGTTTGCCGCAAACAGTGTTCGTCACTAAAAAGTGCCCTTTTGGGACCGATGCCGACGACCCAAAATTTTAACCGTGGGCGCTGCCCCGCCAGCATTCAGCAGGTTTAATTTGGGGGGGGCATGCCCGTCCTCACGGGTCAGCCCCAAAAACATCTTAAGTTATCGGCAGTTTTCACATCTAATTTTTTTTGCATTGTTGTACCGTAACCACCAGAACCAAGTAATCGCTGATTACGAATGTGATCAAAAATTAAAGGGGAGAAAGGGTCGGGAAATTGCGGGCGATTGAAGACAAAAAAGTGAAAAAAAGTTTAAAACAATTTCTTTTTGTATTTTTTCTAAATACACAAAAGGTTTCGTATATTTTTTTTGCTTATGATATCAAAATGGTCATAAGATGATATTTGGGGGGCTTTTTTTCAAAACCCCCTTTGTGTTTTTTTCAAAATCTCGAGTGAGAGTACACGATATGAAAAACATGACTCTCACTTTGACACGGAAGCGCGCTCCCGCCAAAAAAACCGTTCGTGTGGAACAACCGGGGAAACGGCTTTCCCGTCGGCAAGCACCGAGGGCAAGGCCGACGGGGGTGAGTGGTAGGTGGACGGGGCAAAAAGCCCCGCCCACACTCCCACTCACCACCGTGGCGCTTCCCGTCAAAACATTGTTCGCACTCAAAGTGGCAGTGTGGACCGATCCGACGAGCAAATTTTAACCGTGGGCGCTGCCCCCAATTCGCGGGTTTTTAAATTATTGGGCGGGCATCCCCGTCACTCACGGGTCACGCAAACACATGCTTCAAGTTATCGGCATTTTCACTATCGGATAGTTTTGCATTGTAGTACCGAATCCTCAAACCCAAAGTAAGTCAGCTGATACGATATGTGATAAAAAAATTAAATGGGAGAAATGGTCGGGAAATTGCACGAGTTGAAGACAAAAAAGTGGAAAAATTTTATCACTTTTCTTTTTGTTATTTTTTAAAATACAAAAAGGTTTTCGTATTTTTCCTTGCTTAGTATCAAAAAATGTGCATAAAAAGATGATATTTGGTCAGTTTTCAAAACCCTCCGGGGGTTTTTCAAAACTCGGTGAGAGTACACGATAGCAGAAAACATGATTTCCCCTTTTAAAAATAGGAGCGCGCTGACCGCCGAACAAAACTTCGGGGGAACCCCTGGCAACCCCCTTCCGTCGGCAAGCACCGACGCAAGCACCGACGGTGGGATGGTAGTGTGGACGGGCTTAAAAGCCCCGCCACACTACCACTCCCACCTGGGGTGCTTCCCGTCGGTGCTTGCCGACGGAAAGCGCCTTTCCCGGGGTTTTGTGTCCACACGAACGTTTTTGTTCGGCAGTCGCGCGTTTCCCTGATTTCAAGTGATCATTTTTCTGCTATCTTTTACTCTCACTCGAGATTATGAAATAACCAAGGGGGTTTTAGAAAAATGACCCAAACTATCTCTTCATGACACTTTCTGCTTAAAGAAAGAAAAATATACAAAAAACCTTTTTTGTGTATTCAAAAAAATATAGCAAAAAGAAATAGTGTATAAACATTTTTCTCACTTTTTTGTCTTCAAATGCGCAATTTCCCACCTTTCTCCCATTTAATTTTTTATACATACTCGTAATCAGCTGACTTTTTGTTTTGATGGTTAAAAGTCCCTGCAATGCAAAATATCTAGATAGGAAACTGCCCAAAATTGAAGATGTGTTTTGGGGCTGACCCGTGAGTGACGGGGATCCCCCCCAAAATTTAAAACCGCTGAATGTTTTCGGGCACGCCCACGGTTAAAAATTTTCTCTCGGCACGTGTCCCCCCTGCCATTTTTTAGTGCGAACATGTTGACGGAAAACGCCGACGGTGGTGAGTGGTGTGTGGACGGGGCTTAAAAGAGGTAATAAGTGTACGAACATTTTACTTTCGGCAAAATCAAGAAAGAGCTTTGGCAGCGCTACAATCGTATTTTGTGTGGGGAAGCAGGGGGGGCTTAAATAAAATAATGGACCCCCCTTACCCCCACCTAAAACACGGAGTATTAAAAGCTTTGGGGGCAAAATGGCTAATTCACTTAATCTATTCTTTTTGCTGAGAAAAGCACCATAAATGAAAATATGGCCTTTTTTGGGGCCAAATATCCAAAACCCGGGGGAACGGCTGTGATTGGTTGTGACGTAGTAATGCAAACTCAGATCCGCCTGATCAGCTGATCGGCTTGTTTGGCTCAGCAAACCCCAAATTATAGTTTTATTTTACTAACCCAACTAAACCTTTCTAACTTGTTCCCCTACTACCGCAAAAGACCCCGTAAACCTCCTTCAAAGGTTAGTAGGTATTCACTGTGTTTTCGAATATGTAAATTGGTTTATAAGGGAAAAAATTTAGACAGGCAAAATGGCCCGTGCACCAACAAGTGATGCTCTGGGATCGGCATTCCTTATAGGGAGCTTAAATGAACCTGCAAAACATTCAACTAACAGATAACGAACTCAAGAAACGGTAGAAAATTTTGGTTAGTAAAGGTTGAGTGGTATAGGTGACGAAGGGTGTTGTTTTTTCTTATGTGGGGAAAAAAAGCCCTACATTTCTACCTGTTCCCCTATGGTTTCGTCTATCTGTCTGCTTTCATGTCATTGCAGGTTCATTTAACTCCCTATAAAAGCGATCCCAAAGTCTCACTTGTCGGGGTCACGGCCATTTCTCTGTCTATCCACTTTTTCCTTTTTAAAACTACAACTTTTCATATTTACAAACACGTAATACCTACTACATCCCTTAAGGAGGTTACTGGTCATCTTGGGGGTATGGGGTAATGCAATCGGTGATTAGTAGGAGTAATAATTACGGCCGCTTAAGCTTTTTGCTCTGTTGTTTGTGTTATGACGTCCCAAAAAATGGCGCCGTCGTTTTAGGCGTATACATTTTCCTGTACTTAAATTGGCTTATCATCAAAAATACTGTTCACATGAAAAAATCACATCACTGCCCAAATATATGAGGCTTGAAAATGCAAATCAATCTTACCTCAAAAAAGGGTTTTTTTGGAAGGGTAAAAAACGGGTTTTTCCCATTT
>JACEEZ010003472.1:0-24828 GCA_016584305.1 Chionoecetes opilio | reverse complement strand
TTTTCTGAAAAAATCTCCAACAATCACAATTGTTTCACCCAGATTTGCCTCAGGTTTTTGAAAAATTCACCCTGGGATTTGCAACAAAGCTTGTCTCGTCAGTGTGATGTAGTTGCCAAAGAAGTATGATTCCTCACTTATAACAGTAACGGTCTCCTTTTTTTTCTGTCTGTTGAAATCCATTTTGATAAGTGATGAAATCCTTTTTAATCTAGATCAGGGAGAGTTAGCAAAAAATCTTGAACCCCTTTAACACCAGACAATGGAACATACTGCATCATACACTCACACTTATTTATATTACACACAGCTTGTGCCATAAGATCTTTATACTTTTAAACCATCAAGCCCAATCCAGCCACTTGTAACTTTGGGTTCTGATGGTGTTGACAGACACGTACATAACACTGTCGCACAACCATCAGCTGACGCCCTCACTCACTCAGACCAAAACAAATGGAAAATGTTTTAGTATCCCAGGTGAAATAGACAAGGGAAGAGTTGACAAATCTTTTAACAAAGGAGACAAAGTTTGAAGAGAACCTATGAAGCGTACTAAGCGTAAAAGGTCACAAGTAGAAGACGAAATCAAGAGAGAAAGAGATGAAAGTTTTTAACAAGAAAATCCCTTCACCTGCCTTGTCATACGTAAAAGCACCCTAACATAGACATAAGACGTGTACAGAGCTAGATCACTCAAGCCTTGCTCTTACTAATAATCACTACACTAATCTTTCCTCCTTTCTCTACGGTCGTGAAATTTGCCTTCCTCTCTCCTCTCCGGTCTCCTCCATTTACCCCCAGCAACCACAGTACCACACACGTCCTTGTTAATCACTTACTAAGGAGTATTTTGTGGAAAATAAAAAGGATTGGCGGGGGGTGAGGTCAGGTGCTACTTATTTCGATGTGTTACTTATTTATGCAACACCGGTTCAAAGGCCTGGCCTATGAAGAATAGGCCACCTGTAATATCAAGATCAAGATCAAGTATCGTTCGTAGGTCAGAATACGTGTGAGGGAGAACGCCGGACTAAAGGCTTCACCGACAGCATCCGCTGGGGGACTCCCAACTCAAGCTCAAGCTCAGCTCCTCTCCTCCTCCTCTCCTCTACATAGTGTTGGCTGAAGCCACACCCCGGGAGGCGGGTCACAAACCCCTTGGCTAACACCCCGGTACCCATTCACTGCTGGGTGGACAGGGGCTTGGGGCATTTTCAGGATATTTTTTTGGGAAAAAGTGAGTCTTATAAACTGTAAAATACAGTAAGTACACCTCGCACCGGGCTAAATAAGCATTTTTAAAAGTGTTTTCAATACCCGAGTATCGCGATCCGTGAGTTTCGCGCTATGCCTTGGGGAAAAAAGCAAGCGTGAAACTCGGGAGGGTAGTGTATTCTTGATTATTTTGTTTAAGTCCTTCAAGGTGTCTTCTAATACTTTCTCATGTTCTTCCTTGTTCCAGGTATTTGTTCCCGGGGGGTACATAGGTGCCACTAGTGTCTGTGTTTCTCTATTTCTGACTTCTATTTGTACACTCACTATTTCAGCTCTTCCTTCTCCATACTCCACTTTTCTTACCTTCACCCCTAATGTTGTCACTATCATAACTCCACCACCTCTTCCACCACTTCTGTCCTTCTCCACATGTTATATTTGTTGCCTTAGTATCACTTGATCTTTACTAATTTTGTTTCTGTTAAACATACTATTTCTGGATCTTTGTTTAATAAGTAATTTTTTTAGTTCTAGCCTTCTTGGTATAATTCCATCTATATTGTATACATCACTTTAATTACTTTTTTTTGCATCATTTTTCCTCACCCCATTTTCCTTGTCCACCCTGTTGGCGGCGGCTGGCGTCTGCCCCTCACGGCAACACGCTGTTATCCACCTCGCCTGTGCCTTCTTGGAGACGTTCAACTACCGCGCCTGTAATATTATCATAGGACATCACCGGGGCTCATAGTGTTCCCCAAGGGATCCTCGCAGCCCTAAAACAACAACAACAACAATCCCTCCCGTAGTGCCGCCCAAGGACCCAAAACGTACTAGAAAACCAGTATACCTTACTGTTTACCAGATAAAGTCTGTGAATGGCTACACTTCACGAAGTTTCGCATTTCCCGGACTTTTGGGGTTCCCGGACCAGGGAAACCCCCCTAATAGTCCGGAAAATGGAGGGTCAAGTGTCCCGACAGTCCATCAAGACCATTGAGGAATTTTTCAGATGCCACTTGTCAATTATAGACAAAGCATTTTCAAAAGGATCGCCTCACTCTCCGCAAATATTTGAACAGACGTACACTGGTATAGCTCTCATTATCTCCATAATGGGTGGCAAGAAAGACCTAAAAAGGGAGCTAATTATAGTTATTGTTACTACACAAGGCAGAGAGATCAGTGGAAGAAATATCAAGTGCATGTGCTTCCTACAACGGGGCCCATGCCGGGAGCGCACTGCTGTCTGTATCGGTGCACCCTTTGGCTGTTGGATATTCTAATGGCCAATGGGCAATAGGGATGCAGCGCCGACGAGTGATGACACTGACAAGCCGATACAAGTTTGAAATTCAGCACGCGATGAAAAATGTATGGACAACGGAGTAACGTAGCGAAAAAGTAACGCGAGTTAGTAGGTCCGTTGCCTTAAAAAAAAGTAACAAGATCGTTACTACGTTACTCAAAAATGCCCCTTCGTTAGTAATGGAGTAACGGACAGGTGCCCTCCTCTGGGTTTGGTTAGGTAGATTTGATTTGAAATCCCATGCCACTGCCAGCAGGATTGTTGGATAGATGTGGGGTTACATTTAGTTAGAAATTGCTTCAATGGCGGGTGGCAGTCAGTTTTAAATTTTTACCCCATAACATCATTTCGTGCTTTGTATCTGTAAATAAGGGGACAAAATTAATATAAGAGGACAAAATTATATAAGGGGAAACGGTTATATAAGAGGACAAAATAATATTTTCTGATTGTTTTCGATGTGTTTTGTATGAATTTGCTGTCCATTTTCCTTGGAATTCAATCCTTTCTTCAGCCTGGGAGGGAGGGGGTATAAAGAAAACAATTTCCGAGAAAAACGAGTCATATGCATTCATAACACATCAAAATCTGCTAGAAAAAAGTAGTTTCATCCAAGATACAGGCTGGTCCCTCCTGCATCTTTACCGCATAATCCATTTGATGGTCAAAAATACGATATTTCAATGTTTTTTGGGTTTTTTTCACACAAAAAAACACCATAAAAACCCCTCGAAATGACTTCTTTCTGTTTGCTCCCCCCCCCCCCCCCCCCCCCCCCCCCTACAATCTGAAGTCCTGGGGGGAATGCAGGGTTTTTAGGTGGACAGACAAAATCACAGATTTGCCTGAGCTAATCTAATTTAAACATATTTGTAATATTATTATTAATAATAATAATAATTTATTCTCGCCCGGAGGCAAAACAGACAAAACAAAGCAACAAGAACAAGAAAAGGAAATTAACTTAGTAATAGAGCAAAAATAAACAAAAGAACATAGTATAGGCACATCAGGGGACATAGTATCAAAGTACATAGAACAAAACATACAGGGACACCTGTGCTACCCCACATTCGCACAAACAGCAGACCCAGCCACCGTGTTGTATAGGTCCATGTACATAGCGAGCTCTGCCTGACAAAAGGGGATGATGGAGTTCATAGAGAGCTCCACCCTACTCCTTAAGCTGAACACGGAGTGTCGACGGATCACATCCAGATTGCCCACTAGAGGAGATAATATTCTAAACTTATTACTGACAAACAGAGCAGATTTAATTACAGATGGAGGTCGGTGGAAAGTTAGAAATAGGGACCATTATGCAATCAGATTAAATTAAAATGGGAAGTTGGAAAATTAAGTGTCAATAAACAAAAAATACCTAATTTCAGAAAGGCCAAATTTTGCAGGGTTAAAAAGACACCTGGAGGTTATTAATAAGAGGTGTGGATGGAGGGGAAAAAAATTTTCCCAGGGTTAAGGAACAGGGCTGGACAGCTGGGAAAAGGGCCCAAATTTTGAAGGATTAGGAAGGCACGTGGTGGAGATTAGCGGGGGGGGGGGGGGTGAGATAGAGGGTAAGGAATGTTCCAAGGTCAGCACAATGTCAGCTTGAAACGCCAATTACACAGGATTAGAAAGACACCTGGAAGTGATTAACCCGAGTAGGATAAAGGAATGTTTTTAAGGTCAGCCCAGTTAAAGCTGAAAGTGAGGTCGGGGCAGAGGGGGATTATATCTTATTTGTAAGGAATTTTAAATTTACGGACAGAAAAAATTATTCCTTATAGGGAAATAAGGTGTAGAAAGAGGGGATCCCAAATGGATGACCACTAGTTTAAAACAAACATTGGAGTAAAAAGAACATTTATTTAAGGTTTAAGGCTGGACTGGTGAGCAAAGAGCAGTATAACGTGGGTGGCGAGGACGGTGAAGAGATTAACAAGATACTAAGAACAATTATGAGATTAAAGTAGCAGGACCCGGCGAAAAGTGACCCAAAGGGGTTTTATCAGGTATATAAAACCAAGACAAGAGAATTAGTTGGGGCCGTTAAGGTCAGGACAGGTGAGGTCTTTAAAAACGGATGAGGATATGTGTACAAATCTAAATTATTATTTCTTAAGTGTTTTTACGGAGGAGGATACACAGACGATACCTGAAAGTGAACAGAGTGTTCAAGAGGAAGCGATGAAGAGAAACTCAAAGATATTGTGATAACTAGGGAAATGGTGGAAGAGGGTATAGATAAAATGAAGAATTTTAAATCGCCAGGACCAGATGAAGTGTATCCCAGGGTATTAAAGGAATGCAAGGAGGTTGTTAGTGAGTCGTTAGTGCACATTTTTAGGAAATCTGTTAAGATAGGCGATGTGCCGTTATTGTGGAGGAAAGGAAATGTTGTTCCCATATTTAAGAAGGGAGACAGAGGACTAAAGTCAAATTATAGAACCGTAAATCTAACATCAGTGGTGGGTAAATTATTGGAATCTATTATTGCAAAAAACATTAGAGAGCACTTAGATAAACATAGTTTGATCAATGATTCACAACATGGATTCACCAAGGGGTCATGTCTCACCAATTTATTGAGTTTTTATAGGAAAGTTTATGAGACGGCAGATAATGATAAGGATTATGATATAATATACTTAGAATTTAGTAAGGCATTTGACAAAGTACCACACGAGCGATTCTGAAATAAGGTTAAGGCTCATGGAATAGATGGGGAGGTTCTTCGTTGGATCAGAGCTTGGCTAAGTAATTGGCAACAAAGGGTTACAATTAATGGTTCTAAATCTGAACGGGGACAGGTGACAAGTGGAGTTCCACAAGGGACTGTTTTGGGTCCATTACTATTTTTGATTTACATCAACGACTTGGATAGTGGGATTAACAAATGATATCAGCAAGTTTGCTGATGATACTAAGGTAATAGGATTATTGGATCACAGTCTGATGTAAACATATTGCAGGGAGACTTAGATAAACTTAATGAGTGGGCAGTCAGATGGCAGATGGAATTTAATATTGATAAGTGCAGCGTTATGAATGTTGGTAGAAAGAACCCTGGTAATAGATACACCATGTGCAATGTATTGCTGAAAAGATCAGAAGGTGAAAAAGATCTTGGAGTGAGGGTGAGCCCAGACCTCCGACCTAGGAAACAATGTATTGAAGCTAGAAATAGAGCTAATAGAGTGTTCGGATTCATTACCAGAAGTGTTAAAAGTAGAAGTGCGGAAGTTATTCTAAAGCTTTATCTGGCTCTAGTCAGACCTCACCTAGACTATGCAGTTCAGTTTTGGTCTCCATATTACAGGATGGATATAGCCTTGTTAGAATCAGTGCAGAGAAGGATGACCAAAATGATACAAGGAATGCGTAACTTTAGTTATGAGAAGAGATTGAAGTTATTAAAGTTACACTCATTCGAGAGATGCAGAGTAAGGGGCGATCTGATAGAAGTATTTAAGTGGATAAAGGGACTTAATAAAGGAGAGGTAGGAAAAGTTCTTAAGGCTTTTAACCAGGGTAG
The DNA here is from genome assembly GCA_016584305.1 of Chionoecetes opilio. NCBI lineage: Eukaryota > Metazoa > Arthropoda > Malacostraca > Decapoda > Majidae > Chionoecetes > Chionoecetes opilio. The sequence continues at coordinate 18,763 of JACEEZ010003472.1, read as the reverse complement.
AACAAGAAGTAATGGATTCAAGCTGGAAAGGCGTAGATTTAGAAAGGAAATAGGGAAAAATTGGTTCACAAATAGGGTGGTGAATGATTGGAATGGACTTAGTAGACAGGTAATTAGTGCAGAGTCATTGGGGAGCTTTAAAGAGGGGCTGGACAGGTTCATGGATGGGGAGGAAAAGTGGATGTAGGTAGTGTTAGGTGACAGGAACTACCACGTGTAGGCCTCACAGCATCTTGTAGCTTCCTTATTTTCTTATGTCCTTATGATTGTTCACCCCGTTCTTAGCGAAAGCCAGGGACGAGCTGCACCACCTGTTCAGCCCCAGAAGTCATTTAGGATGTCATTGTGACAGACCTTAAGGCAGTTCAGAGTGGCCACCTTGAACCGTGACCACAGTGAGTTGCAGTATATAGAGTAGCAGTGACTCCTGAATAACTCCATCTTCACCTCTCTGCTACAGCAGGAAAATTTCCTCTGTAGAGTATTACCCACGACTAGAAGCTTTGTGGTCTGCTTGATGATATCATCATCATCAGTCATGTTGTGGGATATAACATGGCCTAAGTATGCGAATCTATCCACAAAAGTGAGGGCAGACCCACCGAGCCATGCTGTTTTGAGGTAATTCACCTGAGCGCGTGCCGGTGATACTACCATGCACTCTGTCTTAGTGGTGCTGTAGACAATGTCCTGCTTGGCAGCATACACCTGACACACATTGATAAGGTCCTGCAACGCATCCGCAGTGGGTGCGAGCAGTACCATATCATCAGCATAGCTCAGTGAGTTAATGCACGCATCATGTATGTGGCAGCCGATACATGTATCATGAAGGTTGGCACGGAGATCATCCGTGTACACATTGTAGAGGTAGGGAGATAAAATCCCCCCCTGCCGAATACCATTGGCAGTACTAAAGGACAGCAAGAAGGAATTACCCCACTTAACAGTAAATTCCTGGGTTAAGGGGCTCTAAGCCTCTTAACACAATATAAAAGCATTTTAAACCAACTCCTTGAGGTCTTGAACCTTCCACATATGTTCATTCCTCCTATAGCTTTTATTGTCATTCATGTGCTTCACATGCAAGAAAGGTCTTGGGAGTATGGTTTCTATATTTTAATGGATCATACTGTATTAGAGTAGGTGTAACATATCCCTCATTATTCTGTACATAACAGTCTAGGCTCTGATAAAGATTTTAATATGCTTAATATTTTGCATCACTGATATTCTTTTTTCCTTTGCAGATTGATGGGATAGGCTTGATTTTCATGATTTCTGATTAACCAAAAGTCAATAAACCAAGTCAGTCAATATGGAAGAGGAGAAAAATGTAAGTAAATTACATATCAAGTTATAGATTGTATTATTTTTATAATGAGGCTTGTATAAGGGAACAAGTGGAATATATATATATAATATATATATATATTATAATATATATATATAATATATATATATATTATTATATGTGTTTATTCAGGTAGAGGCACATCTTTTGCAATGTAGTTCTAAGAGGAGTTGCATGGGAGGAAAAAGCAGTTGTGTTTTGTGTCTGTTCATAAAAAATATTTTTTAAGGTGGTGTAGGAGGCAATGAATATACGTGAATATAAGTGAAAGAATATAGGAGTGGTTGGTACTGGTGGTAGTGATGTACATTGGCTCAAGAACAAGTAAGTGGCATGGAAAGAATGAGTTTACAGTAATTTTTTCTTTTTGTACCACATGAACCTGGCCAAGGGCAGAACAAAAAAGAATAAATAACGGCCTGTAGAATGTCAGTCCCCGGAAAGTGGACAATTAAAGATTTGAAAAGGAGTGCACTTGTTCAATGTTGGAGGTGCCTTGACACTTTTTGTCTTAAAATATTTCAAGTCGTAGGAAGGGGGAAAATAAACTCAGGAAGAGATTTCCAGAGTTTACCAGTAAAAAAGGATGAAAGATTGAAAACACTGGGCCACTCTTGCATTAGCATCTTAATAATAGGCATATTATAGTCAGAGGGTGGAGGAGAAGGAAATTATAAATAACAACTAGAATAAATGGTAGTGCAATGAGTAAATTAACCATTAAGTGTTCACATTAAATAACACCAATAATACTCATTCATAAATTTTTTTTGCCTTTAAATTACCCAAAATTACCCCAGAAAAAAAAAAGGTTAAAGGTCCAAATCACCTCTTTTAAAGGTCCCGCGTGGACCTGCCTCGCTAAGCGGTGGTGCCAGATGTACTCACTGCAGCGGTGGTGCAGTACTTGTTGTCGGTGTGGTAGCCACATTTATACACTTATCACATAGTTTTCTATTCTTTACTATATATTAAAATGCAAAAATATAATATATCACTAAATTAGGTTGATCAAAAGCACACATGGTTTGTATATATTACAACTTGACAACGTCGCTCCCACCACGACTCGTGGATGTCGGAATGATAATTCATCATTTACCACATTTATTGTACACTAATCACGTCTCTAGGATATTTATATCTATGAAGCATGCTTATTTATAAACAAAATCACTTGTTTTCATGTATAAAGCACTCCATTCGCAAAATAGTAACACTAATATTACGGAATATTTGAAGTGTCATTTTTTCCTTACGCTAAAGGTATTTCTAAGCAACTTATCTTCCACACTTTGTACACAAACATTACCCCTGCTTCTCAGTACTGTGCCAGGGTATTCTACCCCTGGCTCGGCGGTTACTGACTGACTTGGAGTCGGGGGTTACCGACTCACTGAGGGAAGGTGGAGTGGATGGGGGGTACCGTGGTAGGCATCCCATTTGTCAAGGTGGCACGAAACTTTAGGACAAGCTGCCGGACACTCCCAGGAACATAATTACTAGCGTGAGCAGAATTTTCAAATCCGTATGTGGCGGGAAATTAAAGAACGTACTTGAACGTTGTTGACCACAGATCCCCTCTTGTGATGACGTACTAGTATGCCGTTGACCACTTACGGGTTAATAAGTGGAAGCCGTGGCCTCAGTCAAGCCTCCAAATGCAGGCGGTTTGAGGAATGGTAAAAGTCTCTCCACATGAAAACCACACCAAATCTCCACCATTAAAGTAGAGAGAGAGAGGTCTACTTAATGCCAGTCTCTGCATTAAATTCGCAAAAATTATGTACAGTGCCCTCCCGAGTTTCACGCTATGCGAGTTTCGCGCCGAGTCCTAAATTCTTACCATTCCGACTCGCGCATTATCTCCCAGAGTTTCGCGCTGCTTCGTACACTTTTTTTGTTTTTTTGTTTTTGTTTTTTGGTGTGTGTGCCTACAGTGCCGTTAGGCAGTGACCTCCAGGGGTGGGATGGTAGGCCCTGGAAGCTCCCTCGAGGGCTGTGATGGTTGGCCCTCGCCAATGGTGGCGCAGGCAGGATTTTTATAGTGACGCTTGTGATTAGAGGTTCATGTGGCCCCCCTGTGGCCTCCAATGCACTCGCAATTGTAGGTAGAGTTAATGGGCAGCATGTGGGTGTCCTTAGGCCACTCAGCGGTGCAGAGAAAGATTTTATACCTTACGGTAATATCAAGATCAAGTATCGCTAAAGGGTAAATAGTCGTATGTACAGATGGAAGAATGGTGTTAGCAAGACGTGTGTGATGTGTGAGACAGGAGTGGATGAAACTGTGGAGGACTTGATGCTGGAATGTGAACGATATGAGTATGCTAGAACAAAGATGTTGGAGGTAGTGGTAGGAGAAGTCAGAGTGGAAGAATGGCGAGAGATGAGAGACAGGAGTGTGGATAGGCAGATGGAGTACCTGCGAGGCCACCGAGATGACAAGGCCTGATACATCGCCCGTGACGTCACACCATAAGGATACAACCCGCTCCGCTCCCCGTACAAGATTACCTACCTAATATAATGTTTATCAGTATAAAAGATATACTATTATCTTCGGAAATGTTTGTTCTATAATATTATCAAATAAAAAAATGTAAAACGCACAAAAGAAATGCCATTATGAGACTTTCAAGAAATATGCATTAACTTAAACTCTTCACCATTTGATATTTTGCTCGAAAACTTTTTACATGGGGAATATCAATAGAAGCGGAATTTAATTAGCTTTCCATTGATATATTTCGTTTAGTCATAAATGAATTAGCAGCATCCATAAGTTAGCGTTAACTAAATATTAAAAATCATGAAATCGCGTAATTTCCTACCTAATATATGTTTATCAGCATAAAATATATACTGTTATCTGTGGAAATGTTTGTTCTATAATATTATCCCATAAAAAACCGTAAAACACACTAAAGAAATGCCATTATGAGACTTTCAAGAAATATGCATGAACTTAAACTCTTCGGTACACTGAAGTGGGTAACACAGAGGGCCCGCGGGAGATGCCATTACACTTGAGTTAACAATTAGGTTTTAACCTATTCATTATAAAGTCCTTAATGCTAATCTACACAAATGTGCTAATCACCACCAGCACAAGAGAGAGAGAGAGAGAGAGAATGCCGATGGGAGGAGTAGGCATATACCCTTTCACACTCTTTGATGCTTGACGCGTAATCTTCCAATCAAGCAGTACTATTTTTCTCTACTACCGTGGTTACAATTTACACAGTAGCCTACTTCTGCATATTTTTCAAAAAACTTTTTTTAGATAAAATTTACAATGCCACACTCAAACATATGCAATTATTTTAAATCCATTTTTATATATGTATGCACATTTATATGCATATATATGTATGTATGCATGTATGCATGTAGATGTATGTAAGGGTAAAAAAAAACAGCGGAAAGATGTAGCAGCAAACAGACGTACAATAGAGTCGTGAATGTAATACATAAAATCAAACTGGGTTGCGATGAAAAAAGTTTGAAGAACACTGATCTAGGGACTACTGTCTTGCAGAGATGTTCTGGTGATATTCTATTATCAGTAACCTTATACTCTTTTACCAGCTAAACTCAATTTTCAGGGTACAGGACACTTCACGAAAAAGCGTTTCTTTTATAACAGGAAATACGAAGTGTAAGTACAGGGAGGTCCCGTTATACGAGCATTCGGTATACGAGAATCCGATGATACGAGAGGTGTAAATTAGGGTCTATTTTCAATATACGAGATCGAAAATCCAATGATACGACATTCAAACTGGGGTGGAGTAAAATTATCAAGTTCAAAATGCGCGCCCTACCACTCCCGGGCTGGACAAAGGGGGATTTGGTTGACCCCAGTGAGGTCACCCCTAGCAAGCCGTGACCTGAAGGGTAATTAAGCATATGGCGCTGCCTGACATTTAGGGGTAATTAGCAGGTGTGCGGCCCCAACCTTGGGACCGCAGTCAGGTCACCCCTAGCAAGGCGTGACCTGAAGGGTAATTAAGCATATGGCGCGGCCTGACCTTTAGGGGTAATTAGCAGGTGTGCGGCCCCAACCTTGGGACCCCTACACTACCTTCTCTTGTATCACACGGCGTCCCGTACAGTACAACGTCTTTTTTGCTTGTTATACATGTTTTATGTTTAATTAATGTGCAGTTATGTTATTTTGTGTGCTATTTTCTCTTTCAGAATGCTTTTCTACAGAATAGGTAGTACAGTGTGGGTAATATAGACGCTGTGTGTTTGTTGTGTTTGCTATAGTTTATTTTAGCTTGAAAACATGTCGTTTTTTTTTTTTTTTTTTTTAAATTGATGGGGTCCTGGAACCAAACCTATATTTTACCATTAGTTATGTGTTTCGTTATACGAGATTTCGCTTTATGAGTATGCCAGGTGGAACCTCACTGCTCGTATCTTCGGGACCTCCCTGTAGTTGATATTGACACTGATGCATTATTACATTACTTGTAAGGAAATAATACCATTTCTGAAATGTTTCTATTCTTATCAGGTTCAATTGTGGGGAAGGAATCTGTCCAATATGCCATGCTTCCGTGAAACCTTCCTGTACAGTATTGGCTCAGGTCTAGCAATTGGCTTTCTGCACTTCATGTTGACGTCAAGAGTCAAAAGATCAGCACACCTGGGTTTTGGGACCTATGCGTGTGTGACATTGGGATACTGGTAAGTACAAGGTAGTATATGTGTACAGTACCCTCCCGAGTTTCGCGCTTGCTTTCTTCACAAGGCATAGCGCGAAACTCGTGGATTGCGAAACTCTGGTATTGAAAACACTGTAAAAATGCTTATTTAGTCCGGTGTGTATTTTACCTACCGTATTTTACAGCTTATAAGACTCACTTTTTTTCCCCCTAAAATATCCTGAAAATGCCCCAAGCATGAGTCCACCCAGTAGTGAATGGGTACCGGGTGTTAGCCAAGGGTTTGTGTCTCGCCTCCCGGGGTGGTGGCTTCAGCCAACACTATGTAGTGGAGAGGAGGAGGAGAGGAGCTTGAGCTTGAGCTTGAGTTGGGAGTCGCCCAGCGGATGCTGTCGGTGAAGCCTTTAGTCCGGCGTTCTCCCACACACGTATTCTGACCTACGAACGATACTTGATCTTGATATTACAGGTGGCCTATTCTTCATAGGCCAGGCCTTTGAACTGGTGTTGCATAAAATAAGTAACACCTCGAAATAAGTAGCACCTGACCTCACCCCCCCGCCGATTCTTACTTATTTACCACAAAAATACTCCTTTGTAAGTGATTAACAAGGACGTGTGTGGTACTGTGGTTGCTGGAGGTACTGGAGGAGACAGGAGAGGAGAGAGGAAGGCATTGGAGGTACCGTAGAGAAGGGAGGAAAGCATTAGTGTAGTGATTAGTTAGTAAGAGCAAGGCATTGAGTGATCTAGCTCTGTACACGTCTTATGTCTATGTTAGTGTGCTTTTACGTATGACAAGGCAGGTGAAGGGATTATCTTGTTAAAAACTTTCATCTCTGTCTCTCTTGATTCGTCTTCTACTTGTGACCTTTGACGCTTAGTATCGCTTCATAGGTTCTCTTCAAACTTTGTCTCCTTTGTTAACAGATTTGTCAACTCTTCCCTTGTGTATTTCACCTGGGATACTAAAACATTTTCATTTGTTTTGGTCTGAGTGAGTGAGGGCGTCAGCTGATGGTTTGTGGACAGTGTTATACGGCAATAACACCGTCACAATGCCCTTCCTCTCTTCTCTCCTGTCTCCTCCAGTACCTACCTCCAGAAACCACAGTACCACACACGTCATGGTTAATCACTTATAAAGGAGTATTTTCTGGTAAATAAGTAAAGAACGGTGGGGGTGTAAGGTTTAATGGTGCTACTTATTTCGAGGTGTTACCTATCTTATTTAATTATCCTTGATGAGGGCTGTTAAATCCACTTAAAATCTTTCTCTGCACCGTCGAGTGGCCTAAGAACACCCACACGCTTCCCATTAACTCTACCTTCGATTGCGAGGGCATCAGAGGACACCAGGGGTGGCATGAGCCTCTAATCACAGGCGTCACTATAGAAATTATGTCTGCGTCACCACGGGCGAGGGCTAACCATCACAGCCATGGAGGTAGTATGGGTGGAGACGCCCTGAGCCGCGCGGCCTGTGTTGTCTGGTGAAGCCACCGCTCTCCCACGTCCGCCACACTGTTGTGGGCAATGTCACGCACTGGCTGACTGAGATACCCACTCTTTCTTTTCACTTTTTACACTGTTTGCACTCAATGATATCACGGTGTGTGAAATTATACTTCTGTGTTACTGCTAACCATATATTACATATCATATTATTGCATATTATTGTATATTATTGCATATTGGTCCCTGTATTGAATATATGTCTGGCAGTGAACTGCCTGGCTGCGTATTTATATCTCACCTGCAGATATGTCTCAGCTACAGCCTTGATCAGTAAAATTAGATGATTACTGACTGGGTCACTATCTGATATTTGATTTCTCGTACCATTTTCTACCAACATTAATTACACTACAGTTGTCAATATTAAATTCCATCTGCCACCTTCCTACCCACTCGCTTAACTTATCTAAGTCTTCCCTGCAAACCGGTTACATCAGACTGTGACCGATAATTCTATCTATCTTAGTATCATCAGCAAACATTCTGATATCACTGCTAATCCATGCACTGTCTTAGTCGTTGATGCAAACATAAAGTAGTAGTGGCCCCAAATTACTATAATATTACTATTAATATAAACCCTACGAACACAATTGCACGCTCTTGTTCGTTATTGCTAACACTTATATACTCCGTATTACTACAGCTACCTCCATCACCCCCACCACTATTACTACTATCAGTAACACAATTACCAACCCAGTGGTGCAGTAGTTATCACACTTTTATAACAAGGTCATTGTCTTTGTTTATCAAATACATGCACATTTGTGTGAACATAATTTTAGAAATCAACAAATTAATTTAAACTTACGGTGAAATGTAATGGATGGTCAGATTTTTTGCTCGCTTTTTCATTGCACCCCAAATCACACAACTTTCACCATAGCAGAACACACAAGGAGCGACACTCCGCCTTGACTTTGGTCATCCACGAAGTCAATACTAAATGAATATTGACAGGGTATGAGTGGACGTGTAGAGGGATTGACCCAAGTAAGCATTAGCCCAACCCTTAAACAAGATCCGCCACTCCCTGAATTCCCAGACTCATTCACACTTTGAACCTCACCACCCCACTTAATATAAGCCACGTGCCACCAGAATGTAGTATGTGAGGTGATAGGGTAGTACAGTCAAACCTCGTATAACGGACAAGGGGGGAGAGTGTCGTTCAAAGCCCAATGTCCGTTATAGCGAGGGTATTTATCCAAGGGTGGACCAATAATGAAAAAAACGGAAAAATGTGAAAAAATGCGAAATAATCACAAACACAACCAGACTGAGCTAAAGTTGGGAGGTAACAGTGACTGGCAACTGACATGCTGAATTTGGCCCCGCTCCTACACGTGAAATAATGAAAAAAATAGTCACAAACACAACCAGACCGTGTAGCTAGTCAAGCTCAAGCCCTAGAGAAAGGTAAACAAACGACAAGCCAGACACAGCCCGTGGCTGTCAAAGGTATTGCATATTATCATGACTAATGCTCATTATTATATATATTATATGGTTGTGAAGTGCAGTTCTATACACGTGTCACTATTTAGGTCAGTGTAGCACTGCGTGTCACCTTAGATAAGGGTGATTTAGGGTGTTGAGGTGACAGGGAGAGTGTAGCAGCGGCCACGCCATAACACTAATAATCACTATTTTAAACAATACACACCTTCTACCACTAAATCACTAGCAACACAGGCTTCTTCTTTATACATCTTAATATGTGATACATCAAAACTCCTTAAAACCCAAGCATTCCAAAGTAAAATGAGAGAATAATACAATTATGTTGAGTTGACAATTCGAGCGGCGATGAGCGGTCTGATATGCCATTCTTGCCCGCAAATTTGTCACGCAAATGGAGTCCAAATTACATCCGAAGTCCATTAAATCAAGGTCCGTTATATCGAGGTTTGACTGTACTCCCATACTACCACAGGGTGCCCCCCAAGGCACAAAATTTTCCCCAAAACCCGAGAGACCCATATATTGATTCACCGGTTATGAGACGTTTAATTCTCATCATGAAAATAATAACGACAAAGAACCCATATAATAGGTGCCCCTTAAAGGACCGCGTTACTCCCGGGAATCTCAAAATATTCCAGGGGATGATTATCCTATAGGCAAGTATAATCGGTATATTGTAGAGATTATTTGGCTGAGTTAATTGGTACTTCATTTTTTTACCTTTTTGTTAAGTCCTTTAAAGGGAAAACACGAATTTTTACAACCCAAATTATGTAGTGACCCACCCGGGTAGTGTCTGGATAAACGTTGGTGGGTGGTCTTGGTACGGGAGACCGAGTTGTTCTGTCTCTCCTCTCGGGATTTGCCTTCGTCATTTTCCGGTCATGGGTCTTTTGGGGTCTTAACTTTATGCTGATAGTGGGATTTGTCCTGTGACACTTGTTCAGGCTTGAGAGTGCAAGATCAAGGTTCTCACGGGGGGAACATGGAGGAAAAGATAATGTATAATTATATATTATATAAAAATTATAAAAATTATATTTTTTAAATATTTTTCCAAAAAAATTACGTTTCTCTTGATGTTAAGTACAACCAATACCCTTTTATGGAAGTTATAATAGGGTGACACTTGTTTGATTTTAGGTGTAATTCACTAAAATAGTTATGAAAAGTTAAATTTATATGTTAGGGTGAAAACGATGAACAAGTGGCAGTAGGTTGTGGGCTCCCTTACCCCACAACAAAGGGCTGAAGACAGTTCACGGTTTCCCCAACCCGTGGGGCTCAGGGCGTTCCACCCATACTACCTCCATATCACACCCCTTAAGTGGAACCTCCGGGGCTTACCATCCCCCCTGGCGCTACCCCAATGGCACTGTGGGCCCCACCCACCCCACCCACCCCACCCCAACCCACCCACCCACCCCCCACCCACCCCAACCACCCCCCACCACACACACGGTCTTTTGATAATTAGGTCTAGTTGAAAAAAACGGAGTGTTTGGGGATGTGCCATTTGGGGGGAGGGTCAATAAAAAGTTGGAGGAGAAAACGAAACCAAAAAAAAAGGAGGTGTGTAATGATTTTAAAACAAAAGATGTGGTGTGGGAAAGGGAAAAAGGGAGAGGATGCAGAGGTGTTGAGGGTAGAGTGTGATGAAAAAAGGAAAAATAGAGACTTAGAATCGTATACGTCCACCTAAGACAAATTTCCTAGAGAGGAGTACGGAGACGATAAGAGACAAAAGCAAATTTTTAAAGAATACGAGGAAAATAGTGGAACAAAATTTTTGAGGGGAATTTAACTGAAAGAATTTGCTGGAAGAATGGTTACGAAGGAGGAGAAAACTCATGGGGGGTATATTGTTGGTTTTGGTAATAATAAATAAAGCCCCCAGGGGATTAAAGAGAAAAACAAGATCAGAGGAGGAAGAACCATCAAGACTAACCTACTATTGACGAAAGAACGGAAAGGGTAATTAGTAAAGTGAATTTCAGTCCCCACTTGAAAGGGAGGCCCATGTATTTATTGAATTTGAAAAAAATGACCCAAAAAAAGGGGGGAGAAAGAAAGAACAAAAAAAGGAAGATACAATTAGGAAAAAAGCAGATTTGAGGGTTTAAGAACATTTTTTTTTCGGAGGACAGACTGAGTAATTTCCATGCAGAAACGAGTACCAGAAAAAAAATGGGATATTTTCATCCGAATTTACCCAAAGGGGAATAAATAGTTTTTTTCCCAAGGTTTAGTTATCAGAGAAAAAAAAAAAAAATGATGGTTTAACAGAAAATTGAATTAGCAAGACTAAAAGAAAAAAACAGGGAAAAATTTGGGGGAAAAAAGGTGGCAGAACCCTTTGGGGAAAGTCAAAAAAACTAGAAAGAGTATGTAAAAATTGAAAGAGAAAAAAGAACTATGAGGGGAAAATAAAATAAAAAAAATGTAAGAATGAACCGAAACTTTTCTAAAAAAAAATTTTAATGGAAAAATGAAAAACAAGGGAAGGAATAGTAAGTAAAGGTAGAAGGCATAGGTATGAAAGCATTACAAAAGGCCCGGGGTGTGAAAGTGCTTTTCAGACGTATTTTCAAAGAAAGTGAATTTAAAACGAAAAATATTTTAGAAAAAAAAAAATAATGAAGACATAAAAAAAGTTTGAAGTAAAAAGGCAAAAGGAAAGTCAAGATGTAGAAAGCCCCGGGGGCCCCAAAGGAGTGTCGAATGGATAATGAAGGAGTGCAGTAACCAACTAGCAGGAAAATTACATGTGTAATTGAGAGTTCACTCAAAGGGGAGAGAGTCCCGTTGATTGGAAAAAGCAAATATTTTGCCAATTTACAAAAGGGGGTGACAAAAAAGAACCCCCTAAATTACAGGCCAGTATCATTAACAAATGTAGTGGAAAAAAAGTGTAAAAAAAAAATTTGGGAAGGGGGCAGATGGTTGAAATATTTGGAAGAGACAAACACACTGCAGGTGGGCCAGTTTTGGGTTTAGAGGGGGAAAAGTCAGTCAACAATCTATTGAGCTTTTTTTCTCGAGAAATGATCGATGTGAACCCGGAAAGAGAAGGGGGTCGATTGATTTACTTGGACCCAAAGAAGGGATTTGACAAGGACCTCAAAGGCGGGTCTGGAAGCAGAAAAATGTAGGGGGATTGAAGGGTGGTTTTTCTGAAGTGGTGAAAAACTTTTTAAAACAACAGAGAGATGAGAACAGTAAAAAAAAGACAGAAGTCAGAATGGTGCAGTGTGAAAGTGGAGTTCCTCAAGGATATATTGGCCCCCCGTGATGTTTTTTGGTCTTGTAAATGATAGACAGAGGGGGGAAAGTTATATAGTTTATTTGCTGATGATGCTAAATTTTAAGAAAAGTAGAAAGTAAAGGGATGTGAGGATTTACAAAAAGGATTAAAAAGATTTTTAATGGATCAACTTGGGAAATGGGGGTTTAATGCTAAAAAGTTAAAGTGATGGAAGTGGGCAGTAGCAAAAAAAAGACAGAGAGGAAAATATTCGTGGAAAGAATGGGTTCAAAAAAAAGGTCCAAAAAAAAATTGGGAGTATGGATTGGGAAAAATTTGTCACCTGAGAAGCATTAAACAAAATCACAGGAGATACATATCATTGTGAGAATAAAAAGAAAGGCATTCAAATATCTGGGTGAAGAGTGTAAGAAAAATTTATAACATTTGATTCAACCCAAGGTTTTGGAAAATGCGGCAGTGATTGGTACCACTAAAAAGGGGAAAGGGTAAAGGAAGATTGAAGAATACAAAGAGCAGCCCCAAAAAAAGGCTCCAACCTGAGAGATTTTCCTAGAGGAAAGACTTTCAAGCTAAAAAATCCCAACTCTTGAGAAAAAAAGAGAAAAGGGGGGTTTTTTAGCAGTGTTAGGCACAATGGGGGGCTGGAAAAAATGATAGAGAAAATCTGTTTTTGTGAGCAAAGAAACAAGGGGGGGTCTGAGAAGAAATTTTAAAAGGACAAATGCAAAAGGGGCATAAAAAAATACAGCTTTTTCCCCTACAGAAGAATGAACCATGAACAAACCTTATGCAAAAGTGGGTTAATGCAAGAAGTATTCAGGACTTTTAAAGGGAAGCTGGATAATAGTAGATTTTGGAGACGGGACGTACGAGCAAGCTCTTTTTTCCCGATGTTACAACTAGGTAAATACCACCACAACACCACCAAAAAAAAAAAAAAAAAAAAAAAATTGTAGAAGCAGGGGATACTCGGGAATATGCGCGAAAGTGGGATGGTAAAATTTTTGGGCTCAGCGCGAAACTCAAGGATCGGAAAAACCAAACGGAAAAATTTGGGAGGGGGATGTAGTACAAATGTTGGTTAGAGTTGAGTATAGATAAGACAGAATGGAAAAAAACCTACCACTCTGTTGCGGATGAAAATGTAAATACTAGCAGAAAAAAAGAAAAAAATTTTTTACAGAAAATTTTATAAATGAGCTCAGTTTTGTTTTATGTGAAAAAACCAAAATCAAGTGGGAAAAAAGCAAAAGGGGTGGTTTTTAAAAAAAGAAAAAAGTAGTTTTTTGTTTAGAAAAACAAACCCAGATTAAAAGTTGGACCCAGAAGCAATGTTGAATAATGTTGAATGGCGGGTAAGGAGGGAGATGAATTAAATACCTTGGTTCTATGTGTGTAAGTATGGAACATGGGAATGGAGATGGGGGGGGGAGAAATGGACCTTAAAAAGAAAGAAAGAAGGGGAGTAGGGGGTATAATAGTTTTGACAGTGATTTATGCAAGAAGACATGGGGGAAGGAATGTCAGGTCTAAGATTCAAAGTAGTGGACATTGATAGCTACCCAGGGGTGTATGTAAAGGAATTTTTGAATTGAATTGCTTTTTTGAGCCCAAAATTTATGGGGGAGAAAAAAAAATTTTTNAGTGACTGATATACCGTGTTTATTGATCTGTAATCTACCCTGTTTCAGCGTTGTTTTATGCTTTGTATCTGCAAGTATATACGGTTTCAAATTTCTCTACTCATTTCTTCTGTCAAAACAACGACAGCGGAGGACACTCTAAAACATAAACACTAGCTGGCGACCTTAGTGTAGCCGTTCAAACGTCGCCCCTCGGTTTATTTTTGTAATGTGTTCATTTAGCACATAACATACACATATGAAGACACAAAATGACACAGACTCTCTCAGATAGCCCCTTCTAACTTTCCTGAAATCACGAATGTAGAATTGTAAGTATTAACGCCACCAGACGCTGTAATAAAAAAAGAAACGTTGACCTGGCGCTTTAGTGTTATCTACGGTAGACATTCATATTTTTATGCTGAACTCTTACATACATACAAATATTTCAGTTACCTGTATGATATCAAAAATTGTATATTACTTGAAATATTATGTAATATTCGCAATTCGCATTCGCATTCGCGAATATTAAAACCAAATATTCGCATTCGCATTCGCGAATATGGAAAATAGACATTCGGTCCATCACTACTGATCATACAACCTACTTCGTCTGGAAAACTAAGCGCTAATTACATTTTTTTTCATGCTGTGTTGTCTTGAATATCAAGGAGCCATATGTTACTAAATCTTCTGGGGTTTTTTTGTTTGCTTGGTTTTTTGATGTCTTCAACTCCATATCAGAGCATGATCGTCTCCCATTTATCTCTTCCAATAATATAAAGAGGATGGACTTATTTTGTTTGGGAGTTGTCTTGATACTCCTCTCGTGAATCTAAGTCATAGGACGGTGAAAATCAGAAACAGGAAGAGAGTTCATAAGTTTTCCAGTGAAAGCCAGCAAATAACTATCTTTCCTACAACAAATATAATGTTTAAGCTCTGCTAATTCTTTTATGTTTTCTATAATACTTTCTGGTATCACGGTAGCCCTCACAATATCATAAGTCTTTTCTGTCATGCCAGGACCTTGACCAGGGGAAGCACCAGGGTACCAAAATAGTTGGATTGGGTTACGATGGGAGGAAGGACAAGACCAGGGCGATGGTGCCCGACAGCTATGGGAAACTGCACCCAAGGTTGATCAGGGAGGAGCATGTGTCAGTGACAGAGGAGCCATCTGGAAGGTACCTTTGGCACTTTGTACCAGAGGACCCGGTGCCACCTGAGAAGCCTGCGTTCAAGGTGGCTCAGGCTCTCTATGATCTGCTGGTGACATACGACTCCATCGACTCACTGATCGTACTGGCAAGGTGTCCCACTCCAGATGGCTCACCACAGCCAGGCGCTCGTGTACATGTGGACCAGATAGCATGGACTGACTGGCAAAGAACTGAACACCCTGGAAATCCTAGTCAAGTACTGCCTGCAGGTGTACTTCAAACTCTACTACGACATCAAGGTTCACCACAGACTATAGGACGGCCCAAGCACATCCTCACGCAGCTCGGAGTGATGAGATCGCAGCCAAGAAGGTCCAAACAGCTGTGACCTTCTACGTGCGGACAGGAGCATGGTTCGCACACTCAGAATGTGTCCTCCTCTCGCTGATGGCGAGTCAGAGTGAGGACGACGCAGGTTCGCCGTGACCCAGATTTTGAAGCTGAGGGCTGGCGAGGAGTATGGGGACACCGTGTAAGACCTCGCATCACACCCAAGCTGAACTTGTCAGCCACCAGCTTGCAGACACTGATCAGCTGGCAGCCTGGCCAGGTGCACGAGCCGGCATTAACCTGTTCACTGTCCGGGGATCAGATCCAGGAGATCCTGGTCAAGCCATGCGAGGTTCCGGAGTTCTCTATCCACACTCAGAGCACCGAAAGAGTCGTGAAGCAGGTGACAGAGGCTGCGGCAGCAGTGGTGGGGCAGCAGGCCAGAGACGGGTTCATCCGGGCTCGGGCCCACCACGGGAGACCATGCCCCTGCTTCAGGTCTAAGAAGGACATGATGGACACGTTCTAGGCCAACGTAGAGGCTGTGACACTGTGATGTAGTGCTTGATGAACCAACTGATCCAGAAAGAGCTTACCACGCTAGTCATTTGGAACCCATATTGGTGCATGATGCAATACACAGGACCAACCGGAACTGCGTACTCATTTGCACCCTTATTTGATAAGGGTGCAATATAAAAGTGCGATTTTGCAATAGTAAGAATTGCTCAAATGCAAAATGGATAGAGATAAAATCGTCTTAGAAATCCATTTACATAGGAAATTGACATGCCAAAATTGAGAAAAAGAATTTTTGTTATACGGCATACCCTAGTATATACCTATGAAGCAGATGTATTTACGTTTTTTTTATCTTGTTTACTTCTAGGTAGGGTTGTTGGTTTAAAAATAGTAATAATAATAATATTTTTTATTTAAATTGATTTTTTTTTAATTATTTTTATTGAATTTTTTACATTTTTTTACTACAATATTTTACGGCTTATAAGATGCTGCATCTTGAAGACGCACTCTGATTTTGGAAGAAATTTCTAAGAAAAAGAAAAAAAAACAGACCAAAACATTTTCATTTCAAAGTAATTTTCACACAAGAACACACTCACTATTCATTATCTTCATTCAGCACTGCTCATCAGCCATTTTTATTTGCTAGCTTGTATGCAAAAGTATAAGTAAATCGTTTTGATGAATTCACCATGGGTGATAATTTTCCAGGACTGAAAGAGCTTGTGATACGTGTGACAGCCTGGTGGTAAATGATACATGTTGGCTGGCTGAACATGTACACGCAGGTCGGACGGCGGAGTGAAAACAAAGCCGACCGCGGTGGTACGCAGCTGCGTGCCTGGCGTACCGATCAGTCTGGCTTTGTTGTCCTGGGTGTAAATACTCTCTCACATCCTCCCGTGCCTCACTACGTTGCCTGCCTCCTATGCCGCACCACGTATTGTTTTTAATTTTCCTGTATGCGTGTGTAGTACACACAAACCTCGATTTCCCGGACCTCCATTTCCCGGATATCGGATTTGCCGGACAAAATCCGAGGTCCGGGAATATGTCAGAGCCCAAGTTTTTTTTTTTTTTTTTTTTTTTTTTTTTTTTTTTTTTTTTTTTTTTTTTTTTTTTTTATACGCGAAATTCCTGGGCGGGGTCGAAAATTTGACAAAGTGTCCGGCGTCCGAGCTTTCCCTGCACCCCTGGTCAGTGCCGCGCCTCCCGCCAGGTGGCGCATGCTCACGGTGTTTTTGTTTAATTTGGGCACACGCCCCCCCCCGGGTTTTCCCTGCACGCCTCCGTCATTCCCCGCTCCCACCCCCCCTGGTGCAGAAAAATCTCAGACTATTAACACTTTTGCTCCCTCCGCCAGGTGGCAGACCCTCAGCAGCGTTTGTTTACATTTGGACACCGAAACCCCGGGTTTTCCCCTGCACTGCCCCTTAGTCCCCTGTCCCACTGCCCCGGGGCAGGAACGTCTCTTGAGACTTTTGAACACTTTCTGCTACCCCCGCCAGTGGCAGCATGTCGCGGACGTAAAAGCCCCGCGGGGGGGTATTGATATTGGCGGTTGTTGCCCGGGCAGTAAAACTAAGGGAGGATAAACGTCCCAGGGGGGGTAAGGCATGGACCTTTTTTTTTTTTTTTTTTAAGGATAATCCCGGGCGTTGCGATTTCCCATTTTGCGGTTCCCGGGCCCGTGCCCCCCCTATTGTCCAGGGAAAACGAGGTTTGTGGTATTTTTGATGGCTGCAGGTACAGAGTAACAAAACTTTTATTAATGTAAAAAACAAAGTTCCCTTATACCCTAAAAGGCTTTGGCACCAATCTGCCCCAGGCGGAAGGCTCCCGCAGACCTTAGTAAACATACAGCGGAGGACGATAGTTTTATTGAATTGACCACCCCCGAGCGACTCTTAAAAAAGGTTAAGGCTCATGGTAGATGGGAAGTTCTTTTTGGATCAGAGTTGGGTAATAATAGGCAACAAAGGGTTACAATTAAAGGTTCTAAATCTGAAGGGACTGGGGACAATGGAGTTCCCCAAAGGGGCTGTTTTGGGCCATTACTATTTTTTACATCAACGACTTGGATAGGGGATTAGCATGATATAGCAAGTTTGCTGAATCACTGGGATTATTTTATATAATTATCTAAGGGGGGGTAGAATTTGACACAGTCTGATGTAAATATTTTTCAGGGAGACAGATAAACTTAACGAGGGGCAGTCAATGGCAGATGGAATTTTAAAATTTATAAGTGCAGCGTTATGAATGTTGGTAGAAAAAAAACCCCCGGAATAATACACCCTTCAATGTATCGTGAAAATCAGAAGATGAAAAAAATCTTTTGGGGGAGGGGAGCCTAGACCTCCGACCTAGAAAAAAATGTATTTAGGAGAAATAAAAACAAAGAGTGTTTGGATTTTTTACCAAAGGTTTAAAATAGAAGTGCGGAAGTTTTCTAAAACTTTTTCTGGAGTCAGGCCTCACCCAACTATGCGGTTCATTTGGGCTAATTAAGGGGGGATATGCCTTTTTAGAAACAGTGTAGAGAAAGATGACCAAAATGATAAAGGGATGGTAACTTTAGTTATGAGAAGAGATTGAAGTTATTAAAATTACACCACTCGAGGAGCAGAGAAGGGGCGATCTGAAAAAAGTTTTTTAAGGGAAAAGGGGTTAATAAAGGGAGGTAGGAAAAATTTTACGGCTTTAACCAGGGTAGAAAAAAGAAGTAACGGGTTCAAGATGGAAAAGCTAATTTTAAAAAAAAAATTTAAAAAAGAAATTTTGGGGGAAAAAACGGTTCAAAAAATAAGGGTGTGTTTGGGGGAAAAATG